>SNQJ01S0200730.1:2438-16938 GCA_010110895.2 Picea sitchensis | reverse complement strand
CTTAATTTCCATCCATATTCATCTCCATCTCAATCCCCCAAGGGTCACCGAGATCACCTCCCTAGAGTGACCTAGTCACCCTTGAAGTGAGGGGCCTACATCATGGTGACATTGGGTGTAGGATTCCCAAGTTGTAGTGCTCGCTTTGTGGTTGGGTAGGGATTTTCCAAACCTACAACTTGCGCTATAACATTTTGGCTCCATTTTCATGGAGGATTTTGAATCCTCTTTGTAACATAATAACACTTTGGTAAGCTATCCCAAATCCTTTCCCTTAGCTTACCTGACGACTCCACCTGAGGAACATTCCCTTTCCACCTTCCTTGATGAGTTCATTTTGAAATTCATCTGGTGACTCCACCTTCCCAGAACCCTTCTTTCCCCAAATATTTTCTTCCCTGGGAGGCTCAAGCCTTCTAAGGTTTACCAAAGAAGGCCTCCCATTGCAAAAACCCTTTCCATAGATCCCTTCCCCTTTCTCCAATGGCTCACTGTTATTGGATAAATCCGTAAGTGCGGACACAAACCGATCTCCCTAGATCCACCTGGATCTAGAACAAAACAGGACATAATATACCGCTTTCCCTANTTAATCAAGGTCAACAAAATTTAACCATGGTCAATTTGTGTCCACTATGTTCAACCATAGACAACCATGGTCAACCAAAGACAACCATAGTAAAAAATGGCCAACCATGTCATCCATAGTCCACCATAGTCAACATGGTTAACCATACTCAAATGTGGTCAACAAAATTTCATATTTGGTTAACCATAGTCAACCATGGTCAACCAAATTCAACTATAGTAGACCATGGTTTACTAAAGTCAATCATATTCAAGCAAAATCACACATAATCAACCATGGTTAACCAAAGTGAACTATGGTCAACCATAGCCAAACATGGCCAACCATAGTCAACTATGGAAACCATTTAAGGACATCACTTGTCACTTACAAGGAATTGAATCTGGGTGGGGAGGGTAACAACGATTCCTCCCAACCACTCAAGTTACATCCAATGGACTTTAAAATTTGGAGGACATGTGGGTGGGATTTGATCCACTTATGTATGCACGAGTGACGATATTATTTAATATAATATCTCTAGGTGCAACCATATGTGCCCCCATGGCTCCAAGTTAGGCCCTCACGGGAATTGAACCTTGCCCAATGGTGAAAAACTCCTCACTTTTCACCATTAAATCCAACCCCTTTGAGAAAATCTATATATTTCATTATTACTTATATTATTATTTTAATTCACAAATTTGTTAATCTTTCTCACTCATGATTAGGCCTACTCAAGTTGTATATCAATAAATGTCTATCTACACCATTATAATTAAAAATAGTTGATATAAATCAAGAAAATAATGATTTCTCTGTCCTTTAATTATTTGATTGTATTATCTTTTAATTATGTGATTGTATTAGTAATTATATCAAATAATGAATTCCGTTATCCCAGCCCCTTTCAATAATGAATGGTTTGATTTCTTCAATCTCAAAACGCTTGGTCAAGTCAACGATAAATGTTGTGACTTTGTTGAACATAAACAAGTCAAACTCAACAAAACCAAAGAAAGGAATGATCCAATCAGCCCTATGGAGTTTCATGAATGGCATGTTTGATTTCTTCGATGTCAAATAGGCCTTGTGTCCGTGTTGAATACAACCAAGTCAAACTCAACAAAATCAAAGAAAGGAATGCACTGATAACCCGTGTGAGACTTACCATCAACAAATTCGTCAAAGTATGGGTTCGAAGCGCTTATAATAGAGCATTCACCTATCCTTTCATCTCTCAATTGTTTTCCCCGCTAAGCTCTCATTACATCTAACTTGACAAACATATTGTGCATCACTTTATTGTTCTTCAGAGGATATAGTGGTTTTCTTCTATACTGTCCACTTTATTGAAGCGGAGAGCTTTATTGAAATTCTAGCATGGCAGTCAGGGTGGTGTGTGCCTTAATCATATGCGTTTTTCTAATCACTGCGTTATTTCCAACTGCAACCTCCAGGCCTAATTTCCTTCACGAAGTCACTGTTGTCTCTGAATTTAAGGACAACTCCAATACCAATAACATTTCTGAAACTGATATTGGAGAAACCAATAAAGCGCCCGCCATTGATATAGAGTTACTGAATGATAAGCTTCCAAAAGGCGGTTATACTCCGTCGGCTCCTTCAGCCTGCCATAACATGGTAATAGACACCGTCGGCGCTGCACGTTACAGTTGTTGATGCAGATCAAGATAATTATTCCACCGTGATTCAATTCAGAAAATCAATCAAGTCAAAAGTCGATTTACAAGATGACGTTAAATAGTTGAATTTTATTTTGGGAATATCAGGATGACTTCAAAGAGTATTCTAGATGCCCGCCAATGGTTGTATTACGCAGTGTGTTGATCGGTTCGCAGTAACCCATAGATGTGAATTTTACATGAAACATTGTCATTTCACTAAATATGAGAAAAACAAACTCGGTATTTAGCTATGTCCGGATTTCATAGTTTAGACGGGATTATGTTAAAATAACCATAACTTCTTATAAATACCACGCAAAAAGTTCTTTAAGAAAACATTCGTGGTGGAAATATTCTTCAATTAATTGGAAATAACTGTACAATGTTTAAAGTTTAAACACGTAAAAGTTTCAAGGTTGTGGCTTTTGTAGGTAATTTGCAGACTATTATCTGTTGTCCGGTGTAATCTGTTTCCTCTTTCTTGTCCACGTTTACGATAAGCCCTCGATCTTCTGGACTAAGTGTTTAGAGAGTCGCTGCCACTTTCAATAAGCCCTTGATCTTCTTTAGATCCATCAAAATCCTATGCTATACAATGAATAGAATACCAAAAGTAATGAACAAGAATATTGTTTTAGATTTAATAGGGGTTTAATGTTTAATAAGTATTTTATGGACAGGATTAAATATGGCTGGATTATTCTTAGTAGTCACACAAAATAAATGGCTGTGATTTCAATCATTAACTTCCTAGCTATTATAAAGACATCCGTTTATGTGTTTACTCTTTTACATTTACCTAATCATATTTAAAAATTACTTTGATAGGTAATTGATTGCCATGTAAGTGATTAACAAAAATTAAAATATTAACACCAAATAAATAAAACCCAACAATTTATTTGTTAATCAATAATAAAATTTAATATATTCCTTTAAAGATTCTTTTCATCTTATCAACCTTTCGATGTTGATCAGCCACAATTATGTGACTATGCTAATACTAATCCAACAACGAATGACTAAAAAATCGTCGATCCAAACTCCACTCCAAAGCGGTTGAGACAATAATAATTAAGAGCCCATCGTGTCCAACCGAGGAAGAAATTTTCCTTGAGTTTATTAAGCTTAATCTTTTTAATGATGTAATTCAACTTGTTGCGCAACCTTTGTTGGTATATCCCCATATTTTTAGATACACGACGTCATTCTTATTTAGATGAACTTTTGTGTATTCTTTGTTATACCAGAAAAGCTCCAAAAGATGATGAGCCTTATGTCTCCACCGTTAGTATCGTTAGGGTCTTTCACAAGGGAATTAGCATGCAATTGGATATCCTCATCCATAATTGAATGAGAATTATGTCTCCACCGTTAGTATGGTTAGGGTCTTTCACAAGGGAATTAGCATGCAATTGGATATCCTCATCCATAATTGAATTCCTCTTTGTATTGATAATTCATTTCAGGTTTTCAAGTTCTTAAAGAGGATGCTCCAAATGTCTTCCAAATGTCTTTCTTTATGCCTGTAAAGTTTGAGACATCTAAAATTTAGCTTTGAAAGAGTTACTAGAGGCAACCTTCTTATCTTTCTCCTACAATATATTTTTGTTTCTCTGATATTTGGTTTAAATGTAAAGAAAGGAGTGACTTGATGGACACATTTTTTAGGTAACCCTCATCTTTTACTTCTCTTTGCTCATGCTTCCATTTGCATCCTCTTCCTCCTCAAGCTCATAGTCCATCTTTTGTCACTCCTTATCTAACATCTCTTTTGGTTGTTGCTGCCCGACTTTGAGCTCTCTCCATATATAGAAAACTATTTCTCATGGAAAATTCAAATTCAAATCTAGTATAGGCCCTTCAAAATTAGAGCTACCCATATTATATTTCCTTTAGATAGTTCAGGATAAAGATTTTAAATATTAATGTTTTACCCCTAAATGTCATTAGTTCTCCTTCTAAGGATATGATTAATGTGATTATCCATGTCTATGAGACATGGATAGTATTGTTGCCTAAATTGTCATTCTTGTAGAGTCACTAAAGTGTAAGATACACCTATTTATATAAGTTTTTAAAGCTATATGTAAAGCATGCATTCACCTTTCCTTTATTTATTCTTTTTTCTCCAATACATTCCATCGTGTATCTATGAGATATTAGTGTCATTAATGAAATTGTTAAATTACTTATATCAACAATTATGCATTTATTCTTCATAATATATAGGATTCCTCATAATAATAGAATACAGGTCCACTCTATACATTTCGACACTTAATGTTTAATGGTTTTTTTTATAAAAGATAATGTTTTGGTGTGTTTAAAGATATAATCAATACATAAAATAATTAAATAAACTATTTATTTTATGTAAGTATTTTATTAATTTAGTATTTAAATATTAAAAGAAAGTTATTCTTATTATTAAATATTTAAAGATATTTTTAAATATAAAGGATTATTAGATTTTGATAAATTTTAAATTCAATTATTATAATTTGATTTTCCATTAATCTTTAAATTCCTCAGTTCCACAAACCATAAACATCATTTCGCACCTAATATATTTTAAGTTTCTCATTAGTAATCTTAAATCCACTCATTAACTGACCACCTAACTTATTATTAATTTAATTATCTCATAATCCTTAACTTAACCATCCAATAACCAATTAAATGTCAAAATCACTAATCCATTAACCACTTAACCCATTCACTCATTAATCCCTATCTATTAATCTTAATGTCTAACCCCAAACTCAATAAAACACTACCCCATAAGAAAACAATCATAATGCACTAACCCCTAACCTAGTCCATAAGCAAATAATCAAAATGCACTAACCCACTAGTGTCTCAAAATCTAAACCACTAATTCATTAATCATTAATTGAATAACCCACCGAAATTTAAACCTTGATCCACCAATCCATTAACCATCAACCCTCAAATCACTAACATTTAAACAATTGATTTAGCATCAAGTTGATGGTAGAAAAAATGGAAATGGTGAATTTGTGTGCACTTGCATAACAAATACACATTTTTAGAAACACATATGTGTTATTTTTAAACAAACCTTCATTCCTTCCAAATTGCCACAATGTTTTCCAAATCACTCAAAAGAATGTCTGTGCATTTTAGGAATGGTGAATACATTAATAACACATGCATGCTTGTAAATTTTCACACATTCCTCTTCCTATTTTTATGAGTATTAAAAGAAAATATGTTGTTGATACCTTAGATCTCATTACCAAAAGGATGATGCATCACTGTTATTAGTATTTCCAGTAGTTATGATGGAGTTTCTTTTCTCGCTCCTTTGAATTTGGTGTACGTTTTTGTGCCAAGTATGATGTTTACACTTGTTAAATTATATGAATTTAGAAAGGAATATTTATTTATAATTTTTGAAATGCATATTTTAAATTTCATAGACATTGATCATCCCGTTATTAGAACTAAACTCAATCACAACAAACTATGAAGTTTTGCAATGCTAGGCCCCAAATACCAACTAAACATGAAAATACTAAAAAATGTCAATAGAATTGAAACACTTAGAAACCTAATTATCTCTTTTAGGAGTACCAAAGAGCTAACATACATTTCCCTATCTAAATACGTTGAGACATTTTTTTCTTCTGCTTCCCATGCCCAAGGGAAATTAATTGGAATTTTTAAATATATGGCTAAGAAGTATGAATACCACAATACTTGTCCAAATAAGGATATTATGAAAAAATTATAAATCTAATCTCATGACCTTGTTTATTTACCATAGAATTGGTCAACACTCTCTTAAGTGTAAGAAGCATATTTACATGGATTGATGCACATATTAAAAATATAAACACAACTATATGGATATATGGTTTATGGTTTTTGACCAACTTACCTTTAGTAATGAGGAGACACCACTATAAGAATATGAAAAGTATGGCTTGATTTTCTTTTAGGGAGGTGTGACTATAAGACTATGAAAACCATGGTGCCATTATATGTTTGCAACAAGAAGGATTTAATTAGATCCAAAAATAAGATGAATTCATCATTGATTCTTTTTCCAAAGGAAAATATTGTGCAAAAGTGATTCAGATTGATTCATTGAATTATTTTTCATCTATATAGATCCTCTATGGGTGAAAAAATTACAGGAATCAACTTGTAGAGTCATTTTAGTGACTGGTCAAAATTTCAAAATTTAGGTCCACTAAAATATTCTAAAGACATTTTGAGGCATAAAACGACACTTTTAATGGTCCAAAGTTTACTATGGAGACATCATATATATTCTACAAACTGATACTTTTCCATTGGTGCAATAATCACCTCAATTAGAGTTTTTATGTGAAACTTAAGCCTCCCACAAGTTGACGTACTACATTCATCACCATGGTGCGAGTGGATTCCACATCGGCCTCGATTACTTAAACATGTCGGGGTAGCCACAAAGTGGATTTTCTAAGGGAATTCTAGAAGGTCCAAAACATTATCATAATTGAGGGTTGAGGAAGTCAAAAGCCTACTCTAGATGGCTATCTGGCTATATGTTAAATATTGAGCCACTAGAAGGGGAAAGGGTTCCATTCTATGTTATTGTATTTTTTTCCACAATAGATCACAACATCTGGGAGTGGGAAATTGGAGAGCATAAGAGAGGGAGTTAATGTTTTGTAACATTCTAATAGGCCACAGGTCTTAGGTAACTCCATAGAGGGTTCCTTCTCCTTTGTACTTGAATTATTTCAATACTACAAAAAATAGAGCATAACAACCTCACCTTCTAGCTGGTTCTTATCCCATAAGGGTTTCCCAAATAAAATATTTGTGTTATTTTGTGGATGATGTGTGATTTTATTTTATTGGTCTATATTTTTCTTCATTTTATCTATTTCATGCATAAGTAGAAAAATCAGTAAGGATTCTAGAATCTAAAGGAATTTAACCTTCATAATGTAGATTTCAATTTTATTTATCAGATCTATTGTAACAAACCATTCTAGTGGAATATCCATGACAGTTTATAGACAAAAAACCCTCTGAGTATTTACCCATGATTGATGGATGGAAAATGGGGTAAAATGTTATCCCTAATTATGAAGCATAACCTTAACGGGATCAAGAGGCTAAATCTCATGAACTTCCCAACCTTTGGGGAGAGATCTAATGTCTATCCCATGACCAATAACATATGTATGTGTGTGTGCATTCACATGCACCTGTGTGTATGTATATGCATCCATGTCTGTGTGTGTGTGTGTCTATGTGGGTGGGAGCAATGATTGTTATAGTCCCCACATGGGTTGAATTCCCACAAGTGACATGTTGATTTCATCATGAGTATATTGTTGTAAAGGCTTCAAGACTTGTTTTCGACTAGCCTTGTACCCTAAATATTCTAGAGATTACCGTAGGTACCATCCTTGAAATGAGGTGAAGTACTTGGAGGTTTTCCCCATGTCGTGTAACCTAGGAAATGTTTTTATGTATACACACACATTGATTTGTTTAGGCTTTTGTAGCTCCAAGAATTATTCATGTTTGTTTCTTTATTTATAGACTGTGTTTAAAAGAAATGTGAGAAGTTATATGAGACAAAGAGGGAGGGTGGATACTTGGTTAAAGAGAGAAAAGGAAAGGATAAGATATCAAGAGAAGAGGAAAATATAACAAATGAAAGAGAATTGTAAAAGGTGAAAAATAAGTGAAGATAGAGAGGGAAATGAGATGGTGATAAGGGAGGGAGGAAAAGGGGGAGGGGGAATCATGTTGAAATATTGTAACTATTTATTTTTCAATAAAAAAGGCTGCAGCATGAAGTTCATTCCATTTTAGCATTTTATTTAAACCATAAACAATTTGTTGCAGCAACCAAGATCATAAGAAGAAACACCATGCACAAGTACAGAAGAAATATCTTGGGAAACTCTTCTCAACAAGGGAATAAAACACAACCAATAAGTTTCTATATTCTTCAAGAGAAATACCTCCACCACCATAAACACCTAGCACACAAAAGGGTACTCACAAACCCTAGAAACCTAGCACCCAAGAGAGGTGTGCACTTTTCCCAAGAACAAGTGTTTGCTGAAATTTCCAAACTCACACTTGTGATATGATTCCTCAATGGGGAATTTACCTTTACTTATATGAGAATGAACCTATCAACAGTAGTGTATATTGGCATAATAGGGTCAACCTCAATAACTTGTAATATAACTAATAATTTCCATATTAATTATATTTTACATTAATTATCTTTTACATTAAGGTGGGGATGACCTGTACTCTTTACATTACAAATAGGGTTATAGGTAAGTCTGAATATTGAACAATATATAAAGGGATATCATACACCAACTAGTGCTCAACCATTGGTGGAACATCCATCTATGCTCACCCACATGGATGTCTCTCTATCTAACTATGTCTCAAAGGATAACCACACTCACAAGTGATCAACCACTAGGATAACGTTCACCTATGCTCATCCACAGGAATGTTTAAATTAGAAGATCTTCTTTCTCACTGTGTTACACAACAGAGTCGTCTAGAGTTCAACATCTCAACTATCTACTCAGAGGAGGATAATACATCATTTCATCTCTATCTCATAATGATGCACCAAGATCATGGGATTTTCCACAAGTTCACATGTGCTCATCCACAAACACGCCCAACTCAACAGATATTCTTTCTCACTGCATTGCACTGGATAATCAACTAGAGTATCATATCAACTCTCTGCACAAAGGAGGCCATCATTAAATTCCAATTCTTTCTCATATAGGAACCACACACCCAACTTAGGGGCTCTCTCTGAGGTCTGTTTCTCGGAGGATGTCTCATGTAGCTATAATCATCAACACTCCCTCTCAGCTACGAAGGAATTTTGTACTAGGATAAGTCTCTCACGAAATTACTCAAACTTTGTCTTGGCAAGAAGTTTGGTGAAGATATTTGCAATCTTCTAATGTGTAGGAAGGTATTGCACATGTACTGCTTTCCTCTACATCATTTCTCTGATATAATGATATTTTATCTCAATGTGTTTCGATCTATCATAAAACATGGTTTTCTCAAATATCTCCACACAACTCTGGATATAATCATAGAGTCCATATCATGATCAAGTAAGTCTATCAGAATCTTGCGATGTCACACTGCTTCACACACTCAATGCCATATACTCTGCTTTTGTGGTACTCAAGGCCACAGAGCTTTGTTTCTTGTTGCAACAGGAAACCATGGAAAACTCCAAGGTAAAACAACAATTGGATGTACTCTTCTGGTCCACTGTACTTTTTTCATATCCCTGCAAACTCAAGTCTACACTATAGGCATATCTCAGGCCATATTCAATTGTGCCTCGTAGATATCTCAATATATGTTTCGTTTTTGTCTAGTGATTCTGTCTCGGCTGACTCATGAGTTGACTAAGTACATTCACTCCATAGAATATATCGGGTGTGGTGTTTAATAAGATACATCAATGATCCAATCAACTATGGATCAAGCTCGTCTGAATCATCAACATTCATTTTCTTCAAATTCATCACCATCAGTGTAGGAATGGATTTACATTCTGTCATACTGAACTTCTTTAATATCCCCACTTCATATTTTCCTTGACTCGGGTAAATATCATCAATCCTCTTCTAGTCCAAAGAAGTAGTGCATCATACCAAGGTCCTTTGTCTCAAAATCAGAAACCAATGCATGCTTTCATCCAATAATCAGGCTTCCTGAATAAGTCACCAAATCAGGCTCTCGTCACCAACGATGTGATAATATAGGTTGGATCAATAACACTTTTTTTGAAGACCAAAATCATCAAGGATATATCCATATAAAGTAGTCTCCAACTCATGGATGATAGCACAAATGGAAGTGTAGCGGGTTTACTCGATCAGGTGTTTCATCATAGACAACTCCCTCTATTTGTGGGAATCATCTGGTTACATATCTCACTTTTTATTTCTCTATACTTCCATTAGATGCATTCTTGATATTATAGATCCACTTGGATTTCACCATAGACTTCCCTTATGGTCTCAGAACAATATCTCATACATCATTCTTTAAGATGTACTAGTACTCTTTTGTCATGGAATTTAACCATACCTATTCACCCGTCGCTTCTCCATGACAAGGAGGCTCAGAATCAATGAAGTGGCTCATGACTGAAGGATAGATTGAAAATGTCATTTTTCTTTCTCAAGATGTTCCTTGAGGGGATTGTATGTTGCAGATTTTTGACGAGCCTAGGCATGCCTTTTATGCCCTACTGCAATATCTTTGGGCATATCAACTAGAGCAGTTGGATCGACTAGAATATTGTTTGTCTCCCTATGAAATGTTTAAGGGAGAGAATGTATTGTCTCTTCCTTCTTTTCATTTTGTTTTGAATCCCTTTGTGTCAAGTAACTCTGTCTGAAGTCTGAATGTTGGATGTCTTCTTTTACTTGCTTTCTATATCTTTTATGTCTTCTTGACTAGCATAATAATCAATCAATAAGGTTTGGACTCTCATACCAGGGATAATGGTCCAAGTCATGAGGGATGCCATAATAGAGATAATACCCTTCACTTATTAATAATGCAATCAACTATAAATTCAATGATCAAACAATTTACTTGGATCTACAGTCATGCTCAATTTTGTATTTTTTTTAAAGGAAATACTTCTCATATCTCTTATATTCATCCTTTTGAGATGGTTCTGGATCAATGTCAGTGATGGAGGCATATTGTCTTCCTTTCTTCCTGATTGGACAATTTCTTTCATAGTGTCCATATTTTCCACATCTGAAGCATCGAATCTCTAAAACATATCTTCTTCTATTATGACCTAAGGTTGATGGAGTCTTCTCATTTGTGAATGTTCATCTGAAGTTTATTTTGAATCTTCCTCCTTTATATGTCTAAAGTGAAAGATATTGGTTTTCATCACGGGAGTCTTCCAGTCCTGTATTTCTAAGTCTAAGTTCTTCTTGAGTACAATCTGTCCACAGGCGATCAAAAGTTCGTAACTTCTCTCTTCCACCGATGCTTTGAAGAATAGGTTCCCAGTGTTTTGGAACATTGTTGAGAGTAGATAAGACACTTTCTGTATCAGACATAATTTCTCCAATGGAACCTATTTGTTCTTTGATATCTGATATCTTCATAAATAAGGCAGCAACTGTATCACCTTTTATCATTTTGGTACTTTGAATTTGGCCCTTTAAGGTGAGGGCTTTGAGGGTGTTGTCACTTTCAAACATATATTTCAGTTCTTCATACAATTAATAAGTTGTCTTTAGGTTATAAATACGGAGTAAGAGATGATCTCTTACTGAGTAGATGAGTATTTTCCTTGCCTTGACATCTTCTTCCCTTCTTATTTCCTTGTCTTCATCGATAGTTGTTTCTCCTAAAGTATTTTGTATCACACTCAAAATTTCATCTTGTTCAATGGTGACATAAACACTTGAATTCAAGAAAATGAAATTGCTTAATCCATCAAGCATATCTTCCACTAGGGTTTTGTTCTTCATATTATCAAATTTCTTCATAAATTCTTGCAAACTGGACTTAGAGAACCTAATGGTTAGGCTAGGATAATTTTTTTATGTTTTTTTGGGATCATGACTGCCAAAAATAATATTTAATAAGGTTACATGAATACCAAGGTGCTGAAAAGGATCCTTCAATGGGCTACAAAAAAACTTAAATCCAAAATTGTGCAGAAAATTGTGAAACCCTAGGGCCAAAATTTCAAAATGCTTGGATTTTCACTCTGAGAGTCTCTGTAGGTGCACTGGAGGAGGACACACTCTTCTATTCCAAAAATATCCCCAATTTCCAAGTATTAAGGGATAGGACACCACAGAAAGGAGGGTCGTGCGAATTTTCTGGAAACCCTAGGAGAGTCGTACAGTTCTACAAAAATGAGAAGAGACTACTAGATGCTTATGAAATGGGTTCTTCAAGAGATATGCTCTAATACCATGTTGATTTTTCAATAATCAAGTCTTAAGCATGAAGTTCATTCCATTTTATCATTTTAATTAAACCATAAACATTTTTTTGCAGCAACCAAGATCACAAGAAGAAACGCCATGCACAAGTACACAAGAAGTATCCTCGGAAACCCTTCTCAACAAGGGAAGAAAACAAAACAAATACTTTTCTATATTATTCAAGAGAAATACCTCCACGAACATAAACAACTTTCACACAAAAGGCTTCTCACAAACCCTAGAAACCTAGCACCCAAGAGAAGTGCACACTTTTCCGAAGAACAAGTGTTTGCTGAAATTTCGAAAGTCACACTTGTGATATGATTCCTTAATGGGGAATTTACCTTTAATTATATTAGACTGAACCTTTCAACAATAGTTTCTATTGGAACAACAGGGCCAACCTCAATAAATTATAATATAATTAATAATCACCATATTAATTATCTTTTACATTAAGGTGGGGTCGACCTGTACCCTTTACATTACAAATAGGGCTACAAGTAAGTTAGACTCTTGAACAATATAGCAAGGGATATCATACACCCACTAGTGCTCAACACTAGGGGCACATCCATATGTGCTCAACCACATGGATATCACTCTATCTCACTACATCTCACAGGAGAACCACACTCACTAGTGCTCAACCACTAGGATCGCATTCACTTGTGCTCATCCACATGCACATCCAAATCAGAAGATCTTCTTTCTCATTGTGTTACACAAGAGAGTCATATGGATTTCATCATCTAAAATCTGTTCTTAGAGAAGGCTAATACCTTGTTTCATCTTTGTCTCAGAACAATGAACCCATCTCATGAGATTTTCCGCACGTTCACATGTGCTCAGCCACAGACATGTACAACTTAGTAGATCTTCTTTCTCACTACATTACACAGGAGAATCATATGGAGTATCATCTCAACTTTCTACACAGAGGAGGCCAACATAACGTTCCAGTTATGTCTTAGATAGGAACCACAGACCCAACTTAGGGGCTCTCTCTCAGGTCTGTGTCCTGGAGGATGTCCCACGTAGTTGTAATCATTAACAGTAACTTCGAAGAATATTCTACCTAAGAAGGAGTGTTGAATAATATTGTTATAATATATTTGTTAATTAGGCCCTATTTTGTCTTTGTAAAAGTTGACCCAATTGTTCCTTGACAATCTAAATGTAAATTAAGAGGGTAAAGTGATAGGTCAACCCAAACCTAATTTTAGGATGGCTAGACCACTATTTATAAGGGAGGCTAATACCTCATTTGTACACTCACTCATGATCTCTTCAACAAGAGGAAACATGCGCAAATCTTGGTGGAGAAGTTTTTGCAACTGGGGGTGATGTCAAGGATGGTTTTGGTCTATCACTTGGTATCTCTTGGTTAAGTGGTGCACTACTCTTTCCTAGTGAAGGAGTAGAGGAGGATATTCTGCTTTGTTTTTGGTCTATCTATATTGAGTAATGTTTTTTTGGGATTTATTCCCCATGAGGGTTTCCCAAGATAATCTATGTGTCTCTATTGTTTCTGTGATGGCCTCTGTTTTAGTGATCTTATTTATGCAGCTAATGTGCTAAATCATTATAATAATAAAGAAGAACTGTAACTGCTAGATGTATAAGTAAAACTTCAACATGGTATAAGAGCAGGCTTGAAAGAGACCAATTAATAGTTTATAAAGAAGTATCTAGCCTCAACACACCCTCTCCCAGATTTAGTTTTCAATGTTGTAAATGTTGCAAAATTAGGGTTTTTGCATAAACCCTAAGAGTGATGTTTTACCTTTGTTGGAGAACGCTGGTGAAACCAAGATGTAATATACCCCAAATTTCCCAAATAAAAAATATTTTGTTAGGGGACATTAAATTTCCTTGATCCTTCAACATTGATTGCGACACAAAGATAATCCACTAATTACATATTTATTTTTTTATCGTATGCATAGCAGAGTTACCATCGTTATTGGATTAAAAACATACACTTATCTGTATTGAAGAAAGTTGCGACCAATAATGTCATAGTACTTTAGAATAAACATGTTATCCATAATGTAATGTGTAATAGACTATCATTAATCATCTATCATCCACTTCTACAGAATTCTCCTAGATCTGATCAACAATGTATACTATAGACTATAGAGTATCGTATAGTCTATCCATAATACTAACCATAATAATGTATGTATCATATGTTGTATAGACTATCATATGGATATAACCAT
>SNQJ01S0200729.1:2430-16939 GCA_010110895.2 Picea sitchensis | reverse complement strand
TGCCTCCAGCCCGTAAACGAGTTGAAAAGGTGAGAAACCAGTTGCAGTCTTAACATATGTTCGGTAAGCCCATAATGCCGAGTATAACATCAAATGCATATTTGACTTGGCTGAGTTGATAGTTCACTGTAGAATGGTCTTAATAGTTTTGTTTACAGCTTGCACCTGCCCATTTGCTTGGGGGTAGTAGGGTGATGAATGTTCTTGCTGTAGCCCAAGATTTGATGTTAACTTGGTCATCATCTGGTTTTGAAAGTGACTTCCATGGTCAGTGAAAATCTCCCTCGGGACGCCGAACCTTGCTATTATCTGATTGAATAAAAAGAGAGTTGCAGTCTCTCCATCATCTTTAAACGTTAGCATAGCTTCGACCCACTTTGTGAAGTAGTCTACAACTATGATGATATAGCGGTTCCCCCTTTCTGAAGGAGGGTTTCATGTAGTGTAATCAATCCCCCACTTAGTGAAGGGACCAACTGTGATGACAGGAAACATGGGAGCGGGATGTGCCCTCATCTTCCGAGAGAATATTTGGCATGGGTGGCACTTCTTGACCGATTTGATACAATCTTTGATAAGTATCGGCTAGAAGTAACCTATGCGTAGAATCTTTTGGGTTGTTGCCAACCTAGACAAGTGACCACCACAAGCTCCGGTATGGAAATCGTTAAGCATGCTAATCGCTTCTTCGTGAGTGAGACATCAGTGTAGGATGCAGTCTACACCTCTTCGATACAATGTATCATCGAGTATGAGATAATTCTTAGCCTAATTGCGTATGCATCGACGCTCATCACAAGAATAAGTAGTGGGGTACTTCAAAGTCTGGAGATAGATAAGTATATATCCGTACCAAGGATCCAAAGAGGTGATCAAAAACATATCTCCTCTAATAGGCGACTCTTCGGGCACAAGATCACTTGACTCAACCGGAAGTTCCGAAATAAGTTCTGCGAAGACCAGTGACTTTTTTGACTTCGCTGAAATGAAATCCAAGTCGAGATCCTAGAGGATGACTATCCATCTACTAATTTTTCTATCTATTACCCGTCGTATCAACATGTACTGAAATGGATTTACGACAATAATGACGGTGGTCTTGCGAAACAGGACATAATGATGGAACCGTTGAACAACACGGACTGCTGCCAACACATGTTTTTCGATATGAGAATAATTGAGTTCCTATCCTACGAGGCCTCAGCTCAGGTAATGGATTACATATTCTGAGAACAAGTCATCTTCCTGAACTAATACCATGCCAATGGTTGACTCTGTTGCAGCCAGATATAATAGGAAATCCTTGTTATAGTTAGGTGGCCGGAGCAGAGGGGCAGTTGTGAGTGCATGTTTCAATGCGGCGAAAGAGCATTGAGGGACATCGTCCTAATAAAAAGGAACATATTTTTTAAGTAATTGCATGAATCCCTTGGTGATCTCAGCGTAGTTAGCGATAAAGCGTCTTAGAAAATTTGCCTTGCCCTGTAGACTATGAAGTTGAAGGATGGTGCATGGGGGGGGAAACTGAATTATTTCCTCAACCTTGAGAGGATCAACCATGATCCTTGTTGTTGACACTATGAAACCTAACAATCGTCCTGATGTTACGCAGAAATTGCACTTGTTTGGATTCAAGCGAATCCAAAAGTAGCGACAACGTTCGAAGATAAGTCGAAGGTGTGTGGGATGATCCATTCTCTTGAGAGATCGAGATGCTAAATCATCTAATTAGGCCTCGATTATATTCTTGAGGTCATGGAAATAAAAAGACATGGCCCGTTGAAAGGTGGCTCCAACATTTTTGAGACTGAAAGGAATCTTACGATACACGAATGTACCCCATGGATAGATGAATGTCGTTTTGTGTTGGTCTTCGGGTTTGATTTGTATTTGATTATATCCCGAAAAACCATCCATGAAAGAAAAGGCTTCGCAACCCACACATTCAGCAATGATCTGGTCGATGAAAGGTGTGGGAAAATTATCTTTGGGACAACCCTTGTTCAAATCATGGAAGTCTGTACATACATGAATTGTGCCTTGTTTTTTATTGACCGACACAGGGTTTGACACCCATTAGGTCAAATGGATAGGATAGATAAAACCATCTTTTAGCAATTTCTTAACCTCAACATTAATGGCTTCTGCTTTCTTGGGGTTAACTGGACGAAGTTTTTGTCGAACAGGCTTGGCATATGGATACGTTGTGATTTCATGTTCAACTATTTTTGGATCGATGCCTGGAATTTCCTCGTAAGACCAGGCAAAAACGTCGCAGAATTCTTTAAAAAGATCTATGTAGATTTGAATCTCTTCGGGGGAGTAGTCAGCTCCGATGAAGGCATTCTCCACGACGCCAGGGGTTCAGGAGATATTGATCGGTAAGGTTTCAGTAATAGTTGCCATATTACCCTCAACATAAACCTCATCTGTAGCTAAGGGATTAATAGGACAAGACCAATCTCCCGTTATAGTCACGGTGAATCCTCTCGCTTCAATTCAGTTTAACTTTGGGAGGAAGTATGATCTGTGATGAAGATCTTCCTAGGGTTTATCTGGACTAGTCATTGCTTCAATTATTGCTTCATCAGAGGGAAAGACTAAGTCTAATGAGTCGGTGTGAGCGAGAGAACCCTGAGCCCAAATAGGCTCTAGAAGTGGATCAAACTCTTGTGCAAGAGCTGGATCAGTGTGGGTTGAAGTTTGCTGGACTAAAGAGTATGCTACTTCAGCTACAGACAAGGGCATGGACATTCCTTGGTGCTCTATCCCATCCATCATGGACGATGGGGAAGGAAGTATCCACGGATCGTCGAAGTAAGTCATGCGGAATGACGAAACTTGAAAAATATCAACCTTATGGTGATTGGATATAAACTTGATATCGCCTTGCGGGGGCAGGTAATCGAAGGTACCCATCAAAGATGGGCACAAACCAACCCCTACATTGACAACACCCGGTTGAGGATTATCAATCATCGGGACTGTGGATTCCCCCAAAGCAGGGTCAGGTCTAGAGAAAGATGATTGATCGATGGTCACTATCCGACCCTCATGTGGAAACAAGAAGACCCGAAAAACTGTAGCAACCACAACTTGCATGGAATAAGTCAAACTCCTTCCTAACAAGAGGTTATAGTCGAGGGGAGCATCGACTACCTCTACTTTGACACACACATTCTTCCCTCCTAACTGCACGGGGAAAGAAGGAACAATACCATGTGGTCGGAATGAACGACTGTCAAAAGCAGTGAGGAGAGTAGGTGATGGAGAAAAAACGGGCTGGCCAACGACCTTCCAACATGCCAATGACATAACGCATGTCGAGGCACCCTCATCAACCACCGTGCGGAAGATATTCCTAGTAAAAGTTTTTGTGGGATAAGCCACTACTATCTAAAACGCTACGTGGTAAGGTAGACGAGGTTTTAAGTCGGTTGTATCCAACATGATTGTACCCAGATTACAAGTCTCGATAGATCCTAAAGTGGTTAACAAGGCTTTCCTTTGGGAAGGACATCTTTGGAGGACCTCTAAAGAGGACAACGCACAAGGGGTTTGTGATAAATCTTCCACCACAGAGTAGTTCTGGGTGGACCTTGGGTTTGGGTTATGAGAAGCTTTTTTTAATGCACCTTTGGGAATGTGTGTCATTGTTTCTCCCAACGTCTTCTCAATCTGTAGAGGAAGATATGGGAGTTCAGCTTCTTTACCCTTCTCAGAAGTTCTTGGTTTACTATGGTCATGCACTCTAGTCGATAAAAAAGCATCACCCCTCACCATATATACGTTCGCGGATGCGAGGTTATTCATAGGCGGAGAGGGTTCTTGGTTGCCCCCTTTTGTGCTTGTAGAGGCTTGGGTTAGATTTTTCCCATGTTGAAATAGATTGGTCAACACAACAACCTATTGCTGTGTCACAAACTTTTGGGATTATGCAAGATGAGTACATATATGGGTCGGGTTGACTTCCATGCACGAGTTGCATGGATACCTCACCTTCCGTTTCTCAGTGTTATCCCTGCCAGCATTATCGGTAGGTTTTTTATCGCCCTTACCCTTCTTTCGTTGTTTTTTCTTTCCTTCAGGCTGCTGGGTGGCCTTTGGGTTAGTAGATTTCACTGTGTGTACCTCCGACGTTTTGGTAGGGGGAGTAGACAAAGTAGTAGTTTGGCTGGCCACTGTGTGTTGTATAGATAACTGCTACAACTGCTTCATCAATTGCTCAGTGGGATTTGTTTGTGCTGAACCAACAATACCATCATCATGTGGTCCAACTCTCTGTCTAGTTTTATCGAGTATTGAGCATGGCGCATCTGGCAAGATGTTGTATAATAAACCGGACTGAGAATAGATGAGCTCAAATTGTTGAGCTCTCATGATGGCATATTCTTCGTAGAATACTCCCAACGTCGTGACGTCTTTGGATAACTATGAGACCAAAGACTTAAGGAACCACTCAAGAAGGAATGTTGGTGGGACTAGCACCTTAATTAAACTCTTCCGGCGTCTCCATTCTTGGATGTGATCAGAGATATGGTCTGTTGTTGTCTGTTCGAAATTGGCAAGCAGCTCTGTGCCAGCGTCGTATCTCATAGGTAACTGGAAATGGTTTAGGAAATCCATCTCTAGTTTTCCAAAGGAAGAGTATCTTGAGCGATCGAGCTCAATGTACCATTTTGCGACACTCCTAATGAGAGTATGTTGAAACAATCACAACTGTACGGAGTTTTATTTCAATGAGTTAGATGAGCACCAAATATGGAAGGTAGTCACATGATCTCCTGGATCTTCATTAGGCTTGGCTTCAAAATTTGGGATGTCTGAAGACAACTTCGTCAGCATAGGAGGCCAACACGGATTGTGACAGATAGGGTCATTCAACAACCTTGTCAAATATGGCAAGTGCAAAGTTGCCAGGAAGGGTAGTTTGGGTTGTTGGTGATAACCTGGGAAATAGGGGCCTGGAGTTTGACTGGCACCAGGTTGCCAAGAAAAGTTCGACTGCTGGCCTAGATTCTGGTAGAAACCATGGCCCTGGCCAGCGTATGGATTTTGCGTATGTGGAGACATCGTAGGATGATTTCCAACATAGGACATAGATGGTTGGACATGCATTACATTTGAAGGACTTTGGGAAGGGTTGCCCCATGTCGGTCCCTTGGGGATAGGTATAGTAGTTTGTCCAGGGTTCCATTGATTGTGGAAAGAATTACCCTATATTGACATTCCGGATGAGGGAACGGATCCTTGCAAAGAATTCCAAGGCCTTGATGCAGAAGAAGTTCCTAGGTTTTCCCCCTGTGCAAGAATAGTACCCTGCATAGGAATAGGTTGTCCAAAACTGGGGTTTCCCCCAGTCGGGAAGGCGACTGACGAGAAGACGTTGTTACCAAACGTTCCGATAAAATAAAATGGTGTCGAACCTATCGGAATATTATGTGAAGGTGGTCCTTGACTCCCCGCTCCAAATAAACTATGGTATGTAGGTTGACCGACGGATTGCTGATGCAAGCCACCGAGTGAAGGGGATGAAGGAGGTATATGACCTCCTCCGTAAGGGAAAGCATTAAAAGGAGCAGGAGTGCCCCCCTATGTGACCTTGCAAAGGAGCGCTAGAGCTCCCCACCCCCAGACCTGAAGTATGTAAAGTGGAGTAGAAAAGTACAGGACTTGTACCCAAACTAGGCATCTCGTATGAGAATGGAGGGCCTATCACACTTGGTGTGAAAGGGGTTGTGGCCGCCACCAAAGATGGGATCAGATCACTGTGCAATGTAGAGGTGGTCGAGACCATGGTGGCTGGGATCGGTGACAGTGGGTTAGGAGGTGAAAACTCTCCTATGGTGACAACCGTAGTGGGAATTGAAGAATTCCCAGAAGGAGTAACAACATTTGTTTCCATTGCTGTGTGCAACATTGTCTGATACTTGTAAGGATAAATCGGTATGATGGTGGGTGCCAAAATATCAGTGGTAGAAGTTTCAAATAGACAAAAATCTTGTGCTCCAAGGTCCAAGATGGTCGATTCCTCTGGATGTTGGTTGGGCACAATTTCTTGTGACCTGGTCACTTCAAAAGACCCTTGTTGGTCTGGCTTTCACCTTAGTGGTGGTGGGGGTGGCTCCAGTGTAACCGGTGGCAGGCCAAGAAGCCTTCGTGACCAGTGGAGCTCGTGATCCTCCACTGTGTGAGAAGATCAAAGACACTTTAGGGTATTCTAAACGTTCAAAAGTAACACATACTAAAAAATTTCCTATAAGATAAGACAGGTGAACACTAAATTAATTGGAAGAACAGTTACAACAACCAACACTAGAGCAACTTACCAGTGCAAGTGAAACTCGAAAACGGAAGCACCCTCCAAGTATACTCTGCAAAGCGTGGCCTGATGTCTATCCTAGGTACCACAGTATACCCCCGCAGTCACCTGTGTATGTCCCTAAAAAAGATAGGCAACTAGGTTGCCAGCGCGTGAACAGTCACCCGACGAGTATAGTCGAAAGTCAGGTAGACCACAATGAGCAGGGTATCGAGCGCGAAACCTATCAAGGGTATCAAAATCAAGTGGTCCAGAAGACAACTGAGGACATTGAATGGATTTGATACCCATGAAGCGCCGTGGCAAATGCAATCGACGAAATCCCAAGACAAGCCCTCTATATGTGTTCTCCACTACGATTGGTCCAGCTTTGGAGGGTTTATCTCCACTACCTTTCCACACGCGAACTCGTGTTTATCCCCTGTGTTAGAGGGGGGTCCCGGATAACTTTCACGATACTGGACTTGGACACTCCCTAACTCAGACTCCAATGTTTGATTTTAATGGCCTTGAAGAGTTTCCTCTCCAACCTAATCAGAGGCCCTAATCCTGAACTAGTTGGTTAACCCTACAAACATAAAACTCTAATAAATTTTAGATTTAGCATTAATTTTATGGATTTTCTTATGTCAAGGGGTATGAAAGTGAAATTGATGATGTGTAAAAGACGAAAGAAAAAATGAATAAAAAGCTGGAAACAAAAACTTTCACTTAATGCAAAATTTCAACGACTTTTCATATTTTTTTTTTAAATTTCTAATATTTTTGGACAACAAACTCAAAAAGAGTTTCACTCGACTACGAGCTACTTATGATCGAAGTAAACTGCAAAGAACTTATGAAATAAAAGACTTTTCCCTGGTTAATAATGCAAAATCACACTCTTCAACCAACAAGAAAATGAAAGAGATTTTTTTATTTATTTAAATGATGATAAAGAAAAAAAGGAAAAATACCAACAAGTAAAGAACCCAGAAAAAAAATTCTGGCCTAATCACAGATCACAAATAATCACTTCAAGAAATCACACACTAGCAACTTAAAAAATGACTCTCACACTTGTCTAAAAACCCTAAGATAACAACTTTCAAGTGAGAAAAGCAAGCTAAGGCTAAGATAAATCCTAAGCTACTGACTGTTAAGACAGAGATTCAAAAACCTAAGAGGTATAACTCTTGTCAAGGGAAAGGATGATTGCCTTACCCTCAACAAAAACTATCCTGCACAAGCACACTACTGACAATCCAAAAGCCAGCGTGTGCATGTGAGCTATGTAAAGCCAGAGGGCATGTACACGCGTGATGGCCTTATACAGGTCGCGTGTATCTCTAAACTCTGAAACAAAATAAACACAGACAATCCAAACTAGGAAGAGACCACTGATATTGAGAACTAGGATTCCTTGAAGGCTTAGACACTCTTTTTAACAGAAAAAAAAAAAAAAAAACAATGAAAGGAAAAAATTTGTAAAACAAACCAATCTGAGATAAGACTGCAAACAACCAAGACTTAGACAGAGTTCCAGAAAACTCTTGAAATTGACTGATTATAATAGGGAAGAGGATGACTGCCTCAAAATTTTTATGGAATCTACACGCTACTGCTACTTCTTCAGCTAGCGTTCACACGCAGGCTGTAAGAGAATAGGGCACGGGTACATGCATGCAGACCTTATGTAGGCTGCGTGTACCTCTATGGGTCTCGAAAAAAAAAAGACAAGCAAATAACAGAGACAACTGGTATGGGAAACTAGATTCTCTGCTAGCTCAGACTTTACAGAAACTAAAAAATAGGCAAGAAAACCAGTCTTTTAAAACTGCCCAAAAATAAAATTCCCAGGAACCCTAGAGATCTCCCCAGTATCATCGCCAATTCTGTTGTGAGGGAAATCCCCTTACGGAATAACAAATAGGGTTATCTTATGCATGTAGATATGACCAAAAGAAATATACTTTCTACCTTCGTCCCCAGACTTAAACCCCATTCTATTTAAGAAAATACATGGTTTAGACCAACATACCTTGTTCCGGATGTTCGATGTCGATCCTCCTTCATGCTTGATCGCTTGTTGGCAGCTATCCTCTCAAGATTGACCTGCGTACAAAAAAATCAACAAACTACACATGCATTTTACCTATAGACTAATGGGTTAGAGATTCAAACATATATTTACTGAACTATGAAGAACTCATATAGTGGGATGGAAAAAGCATTTATTTATTATTAACTTTAATGAATCAACTTACAATGTCGAGATCAACCACTGCTCTGTGAATCCTGATCCTGGGCTCCTCTTCAAATGTCCTCCAACTTATTTTCTTTGTATCTCTTCTTGCACAAGGATGGCTAAAGGGTTGGGACAATGGGAATATGCAATTGGGCATAGTTTCTTTACTCTTTTTCTCCTCTTCCAAATGGGACCCCTAACCCTTCTTTTATAGGCTAGAAGAAACTAGGTATTTGGACGAACCCTTGGCCATGCATGGTCGGGAGTTCCAGTTAACTCACCTGAAGCTGTGTGTTCCGTCGACAACTTTCCTTTTTTCATTCTTTTATCGGTCCACGTAGGCTATTTTAGGTCAGCTAGCGTGTATACGTGTGAAGTAATGGAGTAGGGCACGTGGGCCTTTATAAAAGAGGTTTTTTTAAAGAGTTTTTCAGCAGTGCTTTGGCAAAGAAGGGATTTGAGATGGCCCGATGCCAAGTAAGCATGTATGGTGAAAATTAGGGTTATAACAGGGGATAGTTCCCTCATGAGGGATGGTGACTTGGGAAACCCCTTGCATATTCAATGGAACCCCGGGTAAGGCTCAGTATCTATTCCCGTTGGATCGACAAGGGGCAACCCTTTCTAGAAACTTTGGAACACGACACAGGGAGAAATCCCTGCCTAGCCCTCAACATCCACTTACGGGAATCAACCGATGAGTTTCCAACAAACACAGTATCTATTCGTTGGCCAAGGACATGGTATTTACCAGGACCCTGGTCAGCAACCCAACTTTTCCTGGCAACCTGGTGCCAGTCAAAATCCAGGCTCCTTTCTCCATGTACATAGTCAACAACCCAAATTGTCATTTCTGGCGACTTTACATTTTCCAGACTTGTCAAAGTTGTTAAATGACCCCATATGTCACGATTCGCGTTGGCCTTCCATTCCTATGAAGTTTCCCTCAGACATTTCAAAGTTTGAAGGAAAGACTAACGAATATCCAGGTGATCACGTGACCACATTTCACTTATGTTGCTCGTCGAAATCTCTGCGAGACGACTCCATTCAGTTGTGTCTATTTCAACGCACTCTTATTGGGAGTGCCACGAAATGGTAAATTGAGCTCGACCACTTGAGATACTCTTTCTTTAGCGATTTGGTGATGGATTTTCTCAACCATTTCCAACTACTTGTGAGATATGATGTCATCACCGAATTGCTGGCCAACTTCGAACAGATGAAGGTCGATCATATCTTGGATCACATCCAAGAATGGCGGCATCGGAAGAGTTTGATAAAAGTAACAGTCCCTCCAACTTTCCTTCTGGAGTGGCTCCTTAAGTCTTTCGTACCCCAGTTAATCAAGGACGTTGCAATGTCGGGAGTCTTTTCCAAGGAAGAGGCGATAATGAGAGCTCAACAACTTAAACTAATATACTCTCAGTCTGGTTTACTTTATGAGGTTTTTCCAGATGTGCCACGATCTATCCTTGACAAGCCCAAACACAAGTCTGGACTACATGCCGATGGCTTAGTTGGTTCAGCAGAAGAAAATCCCACTGATCAGTTGTCAAATCAATTGCAACAATTGTCGATACAACAGACAACGACCAACCAAACCTCTAGTTCAGCTGCTCCCCCTACTCAAATGTCGGATGTACACAGTGTACAGTTGACAAACCTGAAGGCCAACCAATAGCCTGAATGAAAGAAGAAACAATGAAACAAGAAGGGTAAGGGGGATAAGAAAACCACCAAAAATGCTGGCGAGGGAAACATAGAGAAAACAAAGTCGAAGTATTTGTATAACCTTTTCATGAAATACCATCCACATCACCTATGCCCTCGACTTGTGGAGGCCCAGAAGTTATTGGCACAACAACAGTCTGCTGTGTTAACGAACCCATTTCCACATGGGAAAATTTTTACTCAATCCTCTACGAGCGCGGATGGGGGCATTCAGGGACACGCTTTGTCTTCTAGTAATTCCTCGGCAACGACCATTTATATGTTGAAGGGTGATGCTCACATAGAAACTAGGGCACACGATTATGAAATTCTGAATTCTGTTGAAAAGGGTAAGGAAGCCGTAAACCCATCTATTCCTCTCCATATTGAGAAGATGATGGGATAAATAATGACATGTATCCCGAAAGGGGAATTCAAGAAAGCTTTGCATAATCCAAACACGAGGGCCTCCCAAAACTACTCTCTTGTGGAGGATTTCTCACAAACCCCTTGCGCGATGTCTTGTCTGGAGGTCCTCCAGAGCTACCCTTCATAGAGAAAGGCTCTGTTATCTGCCTTAGGATCTATCAAGACTTGTAATCCAAGAATGATTGTGCTTTATACGACCGAATTAAAACCTTGTCTCCCATACCACGTTGTGTTCCATATAGTAGTGGCTCACCCTATGAAATATTTTACTCGGAATATTTTCCATACGGTGGTTGATGAGGGAGCCTCAACTTGGGTGATGTTATTGGCTTGTTGGAAGGTCATTGGAAAACCCATTTTGTCTCTGTCACCTACTCTACTTACTTCTTTTGACAGTCATTCTTTCAGACCACAAGGAATCATCCCTTCTTTCCCCCTGCAGTTAGGAGGGAAGACTGTGTGCGTCAAAGTTGAAGTGGTCGATGCACCTCTCAAATACAACCTGCTGTTAGGAAGGAGTTGGACATATGCAATGCATGCAGTGGTTGCCATATTTTTTCAGGTCTTGTTGTTTCCACACGAGGGATGAATTGTGACCATCGATCCGTTGTCCTTTTCCAGGCCTAACCCTTCATCGGGGGCATCCATGGTCCTGATGATTGATAACCCAGAACTCGACATCATCAATGTGGGGATTGGTTTGTGCCCACCTTTTATGGGTACGTTTGATTACCCACCTTCTGGTGATGTCAATATGATATTGGTTGTCCCCGACCAACCTAGGGCTGAGATCTTTCAAGTGTCATCATTTCGCATGAATTACTTTACCAATCTATGGAATCTTCCTTCCCCATTGACTTCGATGGAAGGGACAGGGCACCATGGCATGTCCATGCCCTTGTCTGCAATAGAAGTTGAGTACTCTATTGTCTAGCAAGATTTAGTCGACCCCAATCTGACTCCCGCATAGGAGTTGGATCTAGTTCTCGAGCTTATCTGGGCTCAATATTACCTCGCCACTACCAATTCTTTAGAATTGGTCTTTCCCTCTGACGAGGAAATGTTAAAGGAATTGAATGGTCCAGACAGACCTTGGGATGATCTCCATCACATATCTTATTTCCTCCCAGAGTTAAGAAGAATAGAGGCAGGAGAATTTGTGTTGACTATGATTGGAGATAGGTCTTGTCCTATTAATCCTCTGGGTACGCATGCATTATATGTAGAGGGTAATATGGAAACCATCATTGAAACGATACCTATTAACATCTCCAGAACCCCTCGCGTCGTGGAGAATGTCTTCGTCTGAGAAGAATACTCCCCCAAGGAGATTCGAATATATACATATTTATTTAAAGAATTATGTGACATTTTTGCCTGGTCTTACAAGGAAATTCCAGGCATTGATCCAAGAATCATCGAACATGAAATAATGAATTATCCTGACGCCAAGACGATATGATATAAGATTCATTCGGTTAATCCTCAAAAAGCAACAACTATTAAGGTTGAAGTAGAGAAATTTCTCAAATCCGGTTTCATCTACCCCATTCAGATGACTCAATGGGTGTCAAATCCCATTCCAGTCAACAAAAATAAGGGAACGATTCGTGTATGTATGGACTTTCTTGATTTGAACAAGGCCTGTCCAAAGGATAATTTCCCCATCCCATTCATTGACCATATTGTCGATGAGTGTGCAGGCTGTGAGGTCTTTTCTTTCATGGATGGTTTTTTGGGATATAATTAGATACAGATTAAGCCCAAAGACCAACATAAAACAACTTTTATCTATCCATGGGGTACATTCTCTTATTGGAAGATGTCATTTGGACTGAAGATGTTGGAGCCACTTTTCAGTGGGCCATGTATTTTGATTTCCACGACCTAATACACATATTCAAGGCTTATCTCGATGATTTAGCATCACGATCTCGGAAGAGAGATGATCATCTCGTGCACCTCCAACTGATCTTTGAGCGATGTCACTACTATTGGATTCACTTGAATACAAACAAGTGCAGTTTCTACGTGACATTGGGTCATCTGCTAGGTTTCATAGTTTTGACAATAGGGATCATGGTCGATCCTCTGAAGGTTGAGGCGATAGTTCAGTTGCCTCCCCCGTGCACAGTCCCTCAACTTCAAAGTTTACAGGGTAAAGAAAACTTTCTTTGACGTTTTATCACAAACTATGTCGAGATCACTAAAGGGTTCATGCATTTACTGAAAAAGGGATTCCCTTTCCATTGGGATTAAGCCGCTCAACTCTCTTTCGAAGCATTGAAATGTTCCCTCACATCTTCCCCTCTGCTCCGGCCTCCCAATTATAATAAATATTTATTATTATACTTGGTCACTAGAGAGTCGACCATCAATATGGTCTTGGTTCAAGAGGATGATATGCTCGAAGAGCATGTGATTTATTACCTGAGCCGAGGCCTGGTTGGACTAGAACTCAACTACTCCCATGTTGAGAATCTTTTATTGGCAACAATGCATGCTGTCTGTAGAAATTTTAATACAAATTATGTATTGCCTGGATTCTCCTGATCTAATAATTATATGCCACTATTAAATACATAATCGCTTCTACAAATATTCTTGTGAAATTTAAAACACGATCACGAATTGCAATATCAAGAAGAAAGATCAATCACACATAACACATATGTTTTATCGGGAAAGCATAAAGCTAAAAACCCCGCTATCATATATTATGTATATATCAGGGATCATGAAACAATATCACACAAAATTCTAATCCATGAGCTCTCAGTATAATATAGAATCATCTCACACTGTCATACAACAATTGTCAAATGCATGTGCCAATTTATTGCCTCCAGACAACCTACCTCCTCTGCGCAATCCTTGCTGATGCAAATCCCTACAATGAATGGAATCCCTCTTGCCTAGGCTGTGCATTCCTCATGGGCACATCCAATGTGTGTGTGTTTGCATGAGTGCACTCACTAAAGTCGCAACAGATAGTGAAACTATCCCTTTCACCTTCATCTCAACTAGGTCTCCACTGGATCTGACATGCATGTAGTTAACAGTGGTAAATATTTAGTTGCATGTGAGACCACTGATTATGAATTAATTAATAATTAATTCACTGATCTCTCACTAGTGTGAGTTCAGTTACAACTAGTACAATTGAGATTAACTCACTTAACTGAGTTAAACTACTTTACAACTCACATAACTGCACATATAACTCTATTACAACTTCGAATCACTCAGTTACAACTAATTCGACTTGCATGTATGACCAATCAACCTTTGAACTCAAATTTCCTATAACTAACTGATTTTTCCACTTCAAATAACTATTTCCAAGTGCTCATTGAGAATAAATTAATATTTATTGTCCAACTATTATTAAGGGATAATAATAGTTGACATACATCTATAAATATAATTTTCTCACCATCTATAAATAGACATCATCTATAAATAGAATTTGATCATCATCTAAAAATAGACTTCCACCTAAAAATAGCCCGAGGCTCCATCCTAATGTAGGTGCATAATTTTCACTAGGATCTTCTTGTTGAATCTCAACACTCCCTCTCAACAAGAAAGGGATTATCCTTCACCCCGATCCCGTCTCTATGGTATTCGAATTTGTTCCTGGTGAGCGCCTTCGTCAAGATGTCTGCATCCTAATCTTCCATAGGAATGTACTGAAGCAACATGATCTTTCGCTGCACACAATCTCTGATATGATGATACCTAATATCTATATGCTTAGATCTATCGTGAAACACATGATTAATCGAGAGTTTAATGCAACTCTGATTATCACAATG
>SNQJ01S0200728.1:0-10930 GCA_010110895.2 Picea sitchensis | reverse complement strand
CCCACTGTTAAAGGCAGAAAGGCCCGAGGGGTCGGATATCGAATGTTGGTCGTAGATTTGAGCGCGTTGTGCTCAACCACCCAGATCTGCACACCCCTTATCACAATGCGCCAAACCATCAAATCATCCCAAAACTTAGGATAAAAACATAAAGTGGGTTGCGCAAGCCCCCCTTTCCTGCATTTTTTTTTACCAAGGGATTATTTCCTTAGGGAAAAACACCCTCCTATCAAAAATATGTGTTAACAATACAAACACGAACAATGATGAAAAGAGGCACGACATAATAGAGATAAATATCGAAATGAAATGAGATGGTAATTATGAATTCATGCACACATGCATGAATTGTTATAAAACAATGGAATTCATTAATGAAGATATTTTCGTAATGGAGGTTAGGTCATGAAAAGGGGTCAAAGAAGACATGGTCGTGTGAGAATTGAAAAGGAAAAGGTAACCAAAGAGAAAATGAATTAGATATAGGCACATGACCAATGTTGATTACTATAATAAGTGTTGATTCTTGTCGACCCCACAAAGTGACCAGTTAATGGGGAAACTTTGAAATTTTCTCAAAATTTTCCTGTAGTCATTGAAATTTGGCATGGTTTCACTAGATGCATGCCTTGATGATATGGGAGGGTTTCAAGAGTCAAAGATTACTCATATTATACCCACATAAGAGAATGGTCTGTAACTGGGTGGCCAATAAGTGAAATATGGTCAGTATCTTAGATGAGAGAAAAAATCAAAGATAAGATCAAATAACCGACGAAGCTTGTGGAATTTTTTGAGTACTTGTCTATCAAGTATTAATGTGTTTTGATAAACTTGTGATATAGTCCATAAATATTTATCGAGGTTAGGTCATGAAAAGGGGTCAAAGAAGACATGGTTGTGTGAGAACTGAGAAGGAAAAGGTGACAAAAGAGAAGACCAATTATTTATAGGCACATGACCAGTGTTGATTACTAGAATAAGTGTTGATTTTTGTCAAACCCGCAAAGTGACCAATTAATGGGGCCAACGTTGAAATTTTCTCAAAATTTTCCTTTAGTCATTGAAATTTGACATGGCTCCACTAGATGCATGCCTTGATGGTATGGTAGGGTTTCAAGACTCAAAGATTACTCATATTATACCCACATAAGCAAATGGTTTTTAACTGGGTGGCCAATAAGTGGAATATGGTCAATAATTTAGATCAGAGCAAAAATTAAAGATAAGATCAAATAACTGACGAATCTTGTGCAATTTTTCGAGTACTTGTCTATTGAGTATTAATGTGTTTTGAAAAACTTGTGATATATTCCATAAATATTTATCGAGGTTAGGTTATGAAAAGGGGTCAAAGAAGACATGGTCGTGTTGGCACAGGGGCAGATCCAGGGTTCAACTCTTAACAACGCAGCAACAAAACCCTGACTACTGGTCCTTTCAGAAACACCTGGGAAGCAGGCGAAATCTCACCCGAGGTAGAAGCAAGGGGGGTTACATGACGCAGGTGTATGTAACTAGGCTGGGACATAGATCTGTGATAAAACACTTCGCAGAGTATAACGCTTAGAAGGTGACATGCATTAGTTTCTTAACATCACAGAGCATAACCAAAGGTAGATCAGTGTAGTAATAATGAATGATTATATACCCTGAGCACTTAACACTTAGCATTATAGGTTAGATATAAACTTTATTTACCCTCAATACAACTAAAGTACTTAAGAAACACCATATTTATCTATTACACAACATAATCAAAGCACTAAGCATATTTATGAAAGATTAACATAGCACAAAGAAAACCATAAGACACTAGATATATGTGGTTCACCCCAGTGTGTAGCTACGTCCACCAACCGCTTCGCCTCTTTATTATTTGCTTGAATCTTACATTCATTCACTCCTGTGCACTAAGCCACAGAGTCGATCTTCGCACCAGATAGGAGATCTGTGCACTGAGCACCAGATCCTCCTTCCAAAACTAGGTCAAGGCACAAAGCTAACTCTCTATCGAGCACAAAGCCTTAACACACAGATATTCCTTTGCACAAAGAAACTTTGTTCACGCAGAACTACATTCACTTCACTAGCTAGCTAGTTACTTCTACAACACATTCTTCTTTATTTATATTTTACAAACCCTTACAATAAGGCCTAAACATGGGAAGAACCCATGGGCTGACATCCCATAAACCCATTACAAAAACCCTAGAGGACCCTTTACTGGGTCCACATAGCCCACAAAATTGGTGATATCCACCATCTCAGCTTTGCCTGGGTGCTCCTTCTTCGACCAACGTGTCAAATTCCAAAAGTGGGTCAAAGATGACCGAAGTTTCCCCAAAACTTGGTCGAGGGCCAACAAGCCCCCAACACTCACCTGTGATTCGTCCCGAGTCACTCAGGTCCAGACAATGTTGCTTCGAAATCCTCAAGCTTAACTCGAGCTGCCTCGCGTTGTTGCTTCTCCTGATCCTTCTGGATCATCTGCTCTGTAACAAGCCCTTCCAGGAATTTTTCTACTGCTACAACCACTTGATCTAGTTGTGAGCCCTGTCCATCAATATCTTTGAACACCTTGCAAGATTCATCTTGCACAGGTTGTATCTTCTATGTGACTTCCATTACCTTACCTTGGAGGGAAGTGATCTATTGTTGTACTACACATTGCTCCTAGGATCTCTTCATTCTTTCTATTGCTGTGAGCAACTTCATCTATTCCTGCAACGAGAATGCATGTTGTTGTGTCTCCTGTAACTGCGCTTCTAGATTCCTTAGCTCTGGATCCTCGGTGAGGCGTTCGTATGTCTGGGCGCTCTTATCACTTAACTGTTTACATTCTGAGGTGAGGGATCTTATGCTTGCAATGGTTTTCTTAGCGGTCTCCTCCCTCTGGTCACGCACCTCCTGTGGGGTGCCCAATACTATTTGGGCCTCCAATTCTGTTATTGTATACTAAAGTTGTTGGAGGGTCTCAGCGAGCTTCACTATTTGAGCTTCGATTGAATCTTTCTCTTCCTGTGCCAAGCCTGGCAAAGAGAGACATGCTTTACTTACCACTTCTTTTACCATGGCCCTCTCTGCGAGCAACTACTCCTTTTCCCTCTGTAGCTGGGATTTTTCCTCCTGAAAATTTGCTTGAATCTCTCCTTTGTCACTTTCATGGGCAACTACATTGTCCTGCACTGCTCGTAATTGTACTAAGACTTCATCTTTTTCCCTTTTTCAAGGCTTCTATAGCCTTTTCCTTTTCTTATTGATCTCTATGGAACCGAGCTTCTGTTTCATCCGCAAGTCTTCTCAATTTGGCTGGTTCATCTCCCAATTCTGTAGTATGCGAAGAGGAAGGTGTAGATGGCGCAGTAGGTACTGCGCAGACCAAATGAACATATTTTTGTACTTCCTTCAATTCCTTCTCGATTCTTTTTTATAACTCCCCTTTCTTCTTTCCATACCTCTGCAATATGTCTTCAAAGGCATCCTCCATAGCTCCACGGACCAGACTGATGTCATCATCCATGAGGGTGGCTTCCAACTTGGGCTTATTAGCATGCATCTTCTTCCTTGATGAGGGTTTCTTCGGAGAAACCTTCCTCTTCTGCGATGTCACTGTCCCAACATGGGAATCATCAGGTGGATGGGTGGTAGCTTCACCTCCTCCTTTCTCTTCTTCTCCTTCATATCCTCCTCCCTATCCTTCTACTTCGTCTTCTCCTCCTCCTAGCAAGCCAGACTTGCTATCTTCAGAAGCGGTGTCCTCCTCATCGCTCTCTATATCCTGGACTTCATCCTGATTTTTCTTCTTCATCGTCCCACTAGATTGTCTGACATGCTCAACTCATGTGACTATGGGGCTTCCTATGGTGTCAGTTTCAGACAATTCTTCATCAACGATAGGTACAANATCTGCTCCATATCTTCACCTGTCAGCTTGTAGCATGATTGTAATTCTTCTCGGTGCTCATCTTTGCGCGCGATGATGTAGATGAAATGAGGATCAGTGTGGATCTTTTCTATGGGTCAGTACTGGTGCAGAGTGCACGATGTCATACACGGGAACAATTCAATGGTGACTTCAGTTGTTGATAATATGCATGAAACACTGCATTGGATTGTCACTTCTTCGTCATGTCGTTGGTATACCACAGGGTTGAAAACCAAGCGACCAATGAATCCGTAGGTTTGATCTCTAGGAACGTGGCTCCTTCAGGCATTTTCCAAGCGACAAATGCAATCAAAATGATTAGCCACCTGTAATGGAATTCATATCCCAAGTCCTGGGCTTCATGAAAATCCTTCTCTAGCTCATTTACGAGGTAGTTCACTCAGTTCATCTGTATTCCCTCCACACACTTTCCTGCGAGGTCGACCACGAACCTGGTGAACTGTGTGGGGTGGTTCTTCCTTATGATCTTTCCAGCTAGGAGTTGGAAAGCGATGCACACCACGCCATCCTTTATAGAGGCTACCTTGTAACCTCACTTTCCTTTATCTACCTCTCTGTAAGCTTCTTTGATGCACTGTGCCAAAGATCGGTCTGAGGCCTTCCTTGGATAAAACTACTGAGGGTCGGGACCCTTCATGCTTGAGCCTGTGATCCAATGGATCAACACCGGATCCATAGTAATCCTCCTCTCAAACCATAAGTATCCTCCATGATAACACGACAGAAGGAGTTTAATGCAAGCATTAACCTCCTAGTGGTAGCCAAAATGCAGAATCTTCATCACATTCAACACGATGGACTACACCAACCCCTTAATCCATAGTTGTGAGATAAGGCAAGGTTTATTTCCAGTCGTCTTTGTGAGATAGAGGTGGGGCGCCAACATGGCGTAGTTCTTCAGGTCTCCTAAGTTGACGTCATTGTTCTTCAACAATGGGATCTGTCCTAACTGACTCCCGACTATGAAAATTCCCTTTGGAATGTACGCAGTGAACACGACGTACTCAAAATATCGAGGGATACTATCATGGTTAAGATCTCTAGCCAAATGTGGAATGTATTCAAGTAGGATCGACGAGATCTTATTCATGTTAGCCAGATCATCGCGGTGATTACTTCTTTGTTCAGTTACGAGGTTGAAACGGTCAGAGAAACGTCTGGTCGAAGGAGAAGTCTGCAGTCCCCTAGTCGATGATGCCTGGATACCTTCGTATATTAGTTTGTCGGCCATTATCTTCTTAAGAAATTCCTCAACAAACTTCTCTAATTCACTAGGTTCGTCCAACATTCTAGTTTTTAACGATAAGCAGGGTAGACAAATGGATAGGCGAGGTCTAGTTCCAAATAACATAGCTCGACACTTGGACAATTCTTTGCTTATCTCAGTCAATCACGGGTAGCAAAAAGTGGTCCCAGCGTAATGACCAACGAGTTAAATAAGCGATGCATCGTGACAGATCTTCCAATAGACGTGAAGTGCTTCCATCAATGTAAATCTGTTCATTATGGCGTGGTCTCAACGTCCAAAAGTGATCCATCAACCCATAAATGTGTTTTCTAATCGTTCTAAAGCGTCATTCTAATGGTCGGGGCAACTCCAACGGTCATCTAACTTCGCCAAGGTGAATTCCCATTCTCCGCAGACCTGTTTTTCTAGCAAGGTTCAAATCATGCGAACATGCCTCCTGCGAGGTTCCAGTCTGTGAAGTTTGCCAACTAATTTTTGTAACTTCTTGTAGATTTTCCAACTTAGGATTATTTTTATTGAGCTTCCTTGCCTTCTTCCCTATGATCTAAGTCTCTCTAACTATTTATGGAATCCTCTTTCCATTCTTATTCTTATCTTCCCCTAGCGCAATGGCTTCGCACTGTTGAGGTGCCCTCAAGGATTTTGAGGTTAATATGTCTTTTCTTAACACTTCCTGAGTGGGCTACTTCTTTCTTGAATATATAGGTTCTTCAAGCCTTCTTGCATTCTTTCAGCCTTGATAGCTAATTCTCTTGCTTTCTGTCCCTCCTGCGTTGTTTCTTTGCTCTGTTGCTTCGACTTATCTTCTTGTTCTTCTATTAGTCGGTCTATTTTTCTAGCTATGAAATCCCTTATTTATTTATTTTTATTTTCTGTAGCTTCTTCCTTTTCTTTCCTTCTGATCTGATCCTTCTCAATCCAAGTCTTACCTAACAATAGTGTGAAAGGGGCATTGTCCCCAACAAACCTATTGACTTCAAATTCTTCTTTAGTCGATGTTCCATGAACAATAATCGGTACAATAGTCACTCTTCCACATAAGGTTATCATCTTTCCCTTAAACAAGCCTATCCTTACCAACGAAGGTACCATAGTAGGATTTCCCAAAATTTCCCAAGTTTCTTCTGTCATAATATTCACTTGTGTTTCTTCATCCAAGACATAGTCTATGTCGAAGTCTTCTATTCTTGCACTTATGCATTGTTTTGCTTTTAGGATTTCTGGTAAACTAGCATCTCTATGAACATCCATCGTTTCTTTCAATTGTAATAACATAGTCTAAACTTCCTCTAACCTTTTCTCTTTATGACTTTCTAACATTCCATTGGTCTCTTGACTTTCTTCATAGTTTTCTTGTCTCCCTTCAACTTTAGAAATAATCCTAGGACAATCCTCAACCTCATGACCAATAACCTTAAAACAAATACAAATAAGGCCTACCTTAGGACATTCCTTAGCAAGATGTCCTGGTCTTCTGCAATTATAACACAATTTCAATCCTCTTTTTCTCTTAAATGTTCCCCAACCTTTTCGGTACTACGCACTTCCCCTCGGATCGTAGTGCTGAACCTGCAATCTGCAAAAAAAAATCTAGGTTCCTGCATCCACTTATTAGTCCAAAAACTCTTTCTATGCACAGGAATAACATATCTTTCTTCATTTTCATTAAATTTACTCAAATTAAATATTTATTTCAACTACGCCCTATCTTTTAGACTAGGACATAATGTATTAAACATAATTAAATTCATACTTTCAAAAAAAAAAAATCACTTTTCCTTCTCTTACCAAAGCACAAAGCTTGCTTCTTTTAGGATCTTACCTCTTTTCTTCAGATCATATTACTCTCTTGGCATAAATATTCACAATTCTAATGTGCACTTCAACATCATATCTACGCAAGATCTTCTCTTTTCATTTACTTCAGTTCCCAACAATCACAGTTTCAGGTCCCGACAACGCAAACATTTGTTGGCACAGGGGCAAACCCAGGGTTCAACGCTTAACAATGCACCAACAAAACCCCGACTACTGGCCCTTTTGGAAACACCTTCGAAGCAGGTGAAGTCTCACCTGAGGTAGAATCAAGGGGGGTTACAGGACACATGTGTCTGTAACCAGGTTGGGACACAGATCTGTGATAAAACACTTCACAGAGTATTATGTTAACGCTTAGAAGGTGGCATGCATTAGTTTCTTAACATCACATAGTATAACAAAAGGTAGATAGGCGCAGTAATAATGAATGATTATATACCTTGAGCACTTAGCACTTAGCATTATAGGTTAGATCTAGCATTCATTTACCCTCAATACAAGTAAAGCACTTAAGGAACAACATATTTATCTATTACACAACATAATCAAAACACTAAGCATATTTATGACATAAATAACATATGTGGTTCACCATAAGACACCATATATACATAGATCACCCCAGTGTGGGGCTATGTCCACCAACCTCTTTGCCTCTTTATTATTCACTCGAATCTTACATTCATTCACTCTTGTGCACTAAGCCACATAGTCGATATTCGCACCAGACAGGAGATCTGTGCACTAAGCACCAGATCCTCCTTCCAAAACTAGGTCAAGGCACAGAGATAACTCTCTATCAAGCACAAATCCTTAACACATAGATATTCCTTTGCACAAAGAAACTCTGTTTACACAGAACTACATTCACTTCGCTAGCTAGCTAGCTACTTCTACAATACATTCTTCTTTATTTATATTTTACAAACCCTTACAATAAGGCCTAAACATGGGAAGACCCCATGGGTCGACATCCAATAAACCCGTCACAAAAACCCTAGAGGACCCTTTACTGTGTCTACATATCCCGCAAAATCAGTGAGATCCTCAATCTCAGCTCCGCCTGGGCCCTCCTTCTTTGACCAACGTGTCGAAGTCCAAAAGTGGGTCAAAGCTGACCGAAGTTTCCCCAAAACTTGGTCAATTCCTACAGGTCGTGTGAGAACTGAGAAGGAAAAGGTGACCAAAGAGAACACCAATTAGATATAGGCACATTACCAATGTTTATTAATAGAATAAGTGTTGATTCTCGTCGACCCCACAAAGTGACCAGTTAATGGGGCCAACGTTGAAATTTTCTCAAACTTTTCCCGTAGTCATTGAAATTTGTCATGGTTGCACTAGATGCATGCATTGACAGTATGGGAGGGTTTCAAGACTCAAAGATTTCTCATATTATACCCACATAAGTGAATGTTTTGTAACTAGGTGGCCAATAAGTGGAATATGGTCAATATCTTAGATGAGATCAAAAATCAAAGATAAGATCAAAAATCAAAGATAAGATCAAATAACCAATGAAGCTTGTGCAATTGTTCAAGTACTTGTCTGTTGAGTATTAATGTGTTTTGACAAACTTGTGATATAGTCCATAAATATTTATCGAGGTTAGGTCATGAAAAGGGGTCAAACAAGACATGGTTGTGTGATAACTGAGAAGGAAAAAGGTGACCAAAGAGAAGACCAATTATATATAGGCACATGACCAATGTATATTACTAGAATAAGTGTTGATTCTTGTCAACCCCGCAAAGTGACCAGTTAATGGGGCCAATGTTTAAATTTTCTCAAACTTTTCCTGTAGTCATTGAAATTTTACATGGTTACACTAGATGCATGCCTTGATAGTATGGGAGGGTTTCAAGACTCAAAGATTACTCATATTGTACCCACATAAGAGAATGGCCTTTAACTGGGTGGCCAATAAGTGGAATATGGTCAATATCTTAGATGAGATAAAAAATCAAAGATAAGATCAAATAACTGGTGAAGCTTGTGCAATTTTTCAAGTACTTGTCTATTGAGTATTAATGTGTTTTGACAAACTTGTGATATAGTCCATAAATATTTATGGAGGTTAGGTCATGAAAAGGGGTCAAATAAGACATGGTCGTGTGAGAACTGAGAAGGAAAAGGTCACCAAAGAGAATACCAATTAGATATAGGCACGTGACTGGTGTTGATTATTAGAATAAGTGTTGATTCTCGTTGACCTTGAAAAGTGACCAGTTAATGGGTCCAACGTTGAAATTTTCTCAAAATTTTCCTATAGTCATTGAAATTTGACATCATTTCACTAGATGCATGCCTTGACGGTATGGGAGGGTTTCAAGATTCAAAGATTACTCATATTATACCCACATAAGAGAATGGTATGTAACTGGTTGGCCAATAAGTGAAATATGGTCAATATCTTAGATGAGAGAAAAAATAAAAGATAAGATCAAATAACTGACGAAGCTTGTGCAATTTTTTGAGTACTTGTCTATAGAGTATTAATGTGTTTTGACAAACTTGTGATATAGTCCATACATAATTATCGAGGTTAGGTCATGAAAAGGGATCAAACAAGACATGGTTGTGTGAGAACTGAGAAGGAAAAGGTAACCAAAGAGAATACCAATTAGATATATGCAGATGACCAGTGTTGGTTACTAGAATACGTGTTGATTCTCATCGACCCCGCAAAGTGACCAGTTAATGGGGCCAACTTTGAAATTTTCTCAAACGTTTCCTGTAGTCATTGAAATTTGACATGGTTGCACTAGATGCATGCCTTGATGGTATGGGAGGGTTTCAAGACTCAAATATTATTCATATTATACCCACATAAGAGAATGGTCTGTAACTGGGTGGCCAATAAGTGGAATATGTTCAATAGATTAGATGAGAGAAAAAATAAAAGATAAGATCAAATAAACGACGAAGCTTGTGCAATTTTTTAAGTACTTGTCTATCGAGTATTAATGTGTTTTGACAAACTTGTGATATAATCTATAAATATTTATCGACGTTAGGTCATGAAAAGGGGTCAAAGAAGACATGGTCATGTGATAACTGAGAAGGAAAAGGTCACCAAAGAGAATACCAATTAGATGTAGGCACATGACTAGTGTTGATTACTAGAATAAGTGTTGATTCTTGTCAACCCCGCAAAGTGACCAGTTAATGGGGCCAACGTTGAAATTTTATCAAACTTTTCCTGTGGTCATTGAAATTTGACATGGTTGCACTAGATGGATGCCTTGATAGTATGGGAGGGTTTCAAGACTCAAATATTACTCATATTATACCCACATAAGTGAATGGTCTGTAACTGGGTGGCCAATAAGTGGAATATGGTCAATAGCTTAGATGAGAGCAAAAATCAAAGATAAGATCAAATAACTGACGAAGCTTGTGCAATTTTTCGAGTACTTGTTTATCGAGTATTAATGTGTTTTGACAAACTTGTGATATATTCCATAAATATTTACCGAGGTTAGGTCATGAAAAGGGGTCAAAGAAGACATGGTCGTGTGAGAACTGAGAAGGAAAAGGTGACCAAAGAGAATACCAATTAGATATAGGCACATGACCAATGTTGATTACTATAATAAGTGTTGATTATCGTCGACCCGAAAAAAGTGACCAGTTAATGGGGCCAAAATGAAACTTTCTCAAACTTTTCCTGTAGTCATTGAAATTTGACATGGTTTCACTAGATGCATGCCTTGACAATATGGGAGGTTTTCAAGACTCAAATATTACTCATATTATACCCACATAAGAGAATGGTCTGTAGTTGGGTGGCCAATAAGTGGAATATGGTCAATAGCTTAGATGAGAGAAAAAATCAAAGATAAGATCAAATAATCGACGAAGCTTGTGCAATTTTTCAAGTATTTGTCTATCGAGTATTAATGTGTTTTGAC
>SNQJ01S0200726.1:0-16939 GCA_010110895.2 Picea sitchensis | reverse complement strand
TTCCTCCCTATCAGATCCAACGACTCCAACACTTCATGCGTTGAGCTCTCTCTCTCTCCCTATGGCCATATACCACACCGGTTGCGGGTTCTATAATATCGCTACACCTCCTGAGATTTGTAACACAACCAAGTGAATCCTTGGCACTCAGGAACATTCAAAGGTCCAAAAATTGGTTCTTCCAAACATGATTCCCACCTGAACTTTGGGTCCAATGACCACTTATCCAACCCATTCAGGTTCAATGTTGTAAACCACACTCTGATACCATATTGTAAGGTCCCCAACCGTCATCCCACTGGCCGAGAAAATGCTACACGTGCGGAACAACATTCTCATACTTATGTAATATGCATTTAAATGAAGTTAAATGGCTTAACAAAGTAACATATAATTACTGCCATCATACAGAATTAATGAAATCAACAGTAAGCATCATCACAACGAAATTCATGATAATATAGTAAGTATCATAGACTAACATCACATACAACTTAAGTACAACATTAATACTTATCTTTGAAGCTGTAGTAACTCCACCTACCACGTGCAGACCTTCCACAAACCTCCCAGCCTTAGACCACGTTGCTCATCACTCTCAGCAGTGGGTCACCCTCGAGCTGGGACCAAGCTCCACCCAAGGTAAGGGAATCCTAAACTAGGTTGAGGTTACAGGGAAATTGCACAAAATAACTGGAAGGATTCTTCCCAGGATGCCTTCTTACACCCACTACTCACGAACTCTCATTCCCCACATGTTTGTTCTGCCCAGGAGTATACACCTTCACAAGAATATTCCATCAGTGCTTCACCTCCCTCTCTGGGCCTTGGCAACAGGCTGTATCAGGAAGTCTCAGAGCTTTGTAGCTGGTGCTAGACTCTCTCAAGGATAAAACCTCTTCCCAATAGACTCTGTCACTTGGAAAGAGTTGCTCACAGGCCTGACAGCCTGCCTCTTCAACCATGGCCTAACCATCTGACTCTTCCACCAAATTCCACTTCAATTCCCGCAAGGTGAGGATAATAGCAACAACAATAGCAAAAGGGAAATTCACTAGGAATAATTGTTGGCCTGGATTGAACCATATAACAACCCAACTGGATCATTTTCTCATTAGAAGTGAATTTTTTCTCTCCCCCTACAACATTTCTTCTTGTATTATTCCCTCTGCCATCTCAGATCACAAACATATCTCTCTCCATCTCTCCCCTCCTCATAACTTTGGGCCTCTTCCCTTCAGATTCAACCCCCTTTGGCTCGACTCCCCCCTTGTCCCTAGCCTGGTTCAACAAGCCTGGTCACCTCCCATCAGTGGCTCTCCAAATTATGTTTTGGAAAATAATCTTGAAGCGGTCAAAAAAGTGCTTAAGGAATGGGATAAATCTACCTATATTCCCCCCAAAAAATAAATGTAGTCTAGACTTTCAGAGTTAACAAAGATTCAGAGGAAAATAGAGAATGAAGAAGTAACCTAGGAAGCTCTAAATATGGAAAAATAAGATTATCAAAATCTTCACTCCACAATGAGATGAGAGGAACAAAATTGGAGATTAAAATATAGGAGTTTATGGTTAAGAGATGGAGATTCGAACACTTCTTTCTTCCACAAACAAGACTAGCAAAGAAGAAAAAATAATATAGTGTCAAAGATTCAATCAGAATCTGGACAAATCATTGAAAACTTCAACCAAATTAAATTGGCAGCAAGCCAACACTTTGTAGATTTGTATTCCCAAAGCAACCAAGAAGAAAATGAAATAGCCACCCAAGAGATGCTAGAGAATATTCCTCATCGTATAACAGCAGAAGGCGATGAGATTCTAACTCAACAACTTCCAAAGGAAGAAATACTCCAAGCTATCATGAGCCTTGAACAAGACAAAGCACCAGGTCCAGACAACTTCTTTATCAGATTCTACAAACACTTTTGGGGCTTAATTAAACACGATCTTTGGTGCATGTTAAACTACACGCTTCAGAAGAAGAAAGTGGTTGAAGCTACTAACTCAAATTCATTGGCTCTCATTCCGAAGGAGATGAACCCGTCTAATTTCTCCAGATTTCGGCCAATATCTCTATGCAATTCCTCCTACAAAATTCTTACTAAGATTATTTCCTCGAGACTAAAACCGCTTCTCTCAAAATTGGTTTCTGAAAATCAATGTGGGTTCATGGAAAACAAACAAATTACTAACAATATAATTCTAGTCCAGGAAGCTATTCACTTCAGTAGGGGACACAAAGAAAAAGGAATGGTGTTCAAATTGGATATGGAAAATTTCTTTGATTGTGTAAAGCACTCCTTTCTTTCAAAGGTTTTAGATCAGTATGGATTATCCCCAGAATTCATAGACTAGATTAAATCTTGTATTGGTTCCCCATGGATATCCCTGATGATAAATGGCCACCCAATGCATTTCTTCAAATCAAGTAGAGAGATAAGGCAGGGTTTCCCTTTTCCACCCTCTCTTTACATTCAAATTGCATATTCTCTAAGTCATAAACTAGAAGAGGAGTGCAGATTGGGAAATGTTCCTGGGATCCAAATTTCTCCAGGAGTCAAAACAATAAATCATTCCCAATTCGTTGATGACACTCTTCTCCTTGCAGTCGCCTCCCCTATCATTTTCAGGAGGTTCAAACGGGATTTGGAAAACTTCTTAACAACTTCAAGAGGGAAAATAAATATCAGCAAAAGAATAATTTATGGATGGAATACACCAGGACATCAACAATATATCATTTCTGAAATTTTTGGATTTCCATTGATTGTTACTTGGAAGTCCTTCAACTATATTGGCATGCCCATTTTTCAAAGCCTCGCCTCTTCATAGGACTGGAAAACAATATTGTACAAATTAGCTAGTATAATTCAAATTTGGGGTGCTCACTGGCTAAATAGGACAGGTAAAATTGTTCTCATCAAATATGTTTTGTATGCACTAACAATTTTCCAATGTGTAGATCTACTAGCACCCAAAGGAATCCTTCAAAAAATATCAAAACTCTCTGAGGATTTCTATGGGAAGGAGGGAGAAAAAATACAAAAAAAGTCATCTCGTCAACTGGATAACTATGTGTCAACCAACATGCAAAGGAGGCCTAGAAGTTTGCAACCCTTCTCTCATGAATATTTCCCTGGGAGAAAATTTGGTTTGGCGTCTCATCTCCGGATCCTTGAATTGGTGGAAGAAAGATATTTTAGTCAAATATATTGGTTATTCACGAATCCAAGCCTGGATACCCCCCTTCCCCCCTCCAATGGCTCTCCAATATGGAAATTTATAAGAATGGAAGCCCATCTGATTCAATCTAAGCTTTACTAGGATCCTAGAAATGGTGCCCTCATCAACGTATGGACAAACAACATTCTAGGAAAGGAACCCTTGGAAAAAATCAGAATTCTTAATCCCATCAAGATTTGGTGCTTATCCAATGGATACTCCAAACTTCAAGATTTTTCTGAATGGACAGAATCTGGCCTATGATAGTCTTGGAAAACAATTTAACCCCCTAATCAACTCCTTCCTCTTCTCCCTATTATCTTTAAGAATATTGTTGGATGCGCCCCTCCTAACTCACATTGCAAAGACTCTCGTTGTCGGGGTACAACAAATTATTCATTCAAACTAGGATATGCTAGTCTTCTTGTGGATTATCTAGGCCCCCCTCTCTCCAAGATTTGGTCATGTGTATGGTATGGACCCTCTCTTCCAAAAATCAATGTTTTTTCCTGGGTCATGATACACAGAAAAATTCTTACGCTGAAAATATTCAGAAGCGAGGCATTGCTGGCCCATCAAGATGTGCCCTCTGCATGGATTTTGAGGAATCAATTCAACATATATATTTTGAATTCCCCTTCACCTTACAAGTTTGGGATCTTGCAATTGCTTCTTTCCGATCTAAATGTCAACCTACTTCCAATTGAAATGATATGTTTTTTCATTGCAAGAAAATATATGCTAGCAACTTCAACAACAAAAAATCCTATTTGCAAGTCTATGGAGGAAGATTCCAAAGTTCATCTGCTGGGGAATTTGGTTAGCAAGAAATAATTCCATCTTCCAAAATAAATCTCTTACCCCCAACAGGTTCATACACAAGCTTGTGGTATCCTTTTAGAAGTTTTCTCTATCTAGAATAAACTTCCAGACAACCAGGTATTTCTTACAGACTCAAAGCAACTTTGGATAACTAGTCCCTTAGTAAATCGCTTTGCTAATCACACCAATCCCACTCAAAATAAAAATAAAAACATATGTGGCATTTGCGATTACCCAATCAAGAATTTATTCAATGGAAAGGTCAACAACATTCTCACCTTATATTTTGTGATGGAGCATGGACAAGCAACCCAGGGGCGACAGGTGCAACGGGAGTTGTATTTGACTCCAAAGGAAACAAGGTTATGGAATTTTCTTGGGGATTAGGGAAAGATACTAATAACCACATATAGGTCCTTGTAGTATTCATGGGACTTCTCCTTATTCCATAGAATAGATCTTCAAGTCTCATGGTTATTGGTGACTCTGATCTGATCATAAGGGGACTTCGTTAAACTCTCAAGACCATGCATTCCAATATTTCTAGAAATCTACTCTGAATCAAAGACCTGGAACACAAATTAGAAAAATTATGCTATTACCATGTGTATATATCTCAAAACACCATATCCAACTCTCTCGCTAAAGAAGAAAAATCACTTTCTATCGGGAAACTAAGGCTAAAATCCTTACTTAGTTATGTTTCTATCCCCTAGGCATTATGCACCATTCTGGGCACTCCTTCTAAACAAATTGCCGCATGCACATCCTCCCCTTGGCCATCCTCGTGATTTCACCACATGCCTCCCTCCTCCTCTTCGTGTCAATATTCCTTGTGATCGACGCCTCCCTTCACATTCACACCCTATCATGCTGCAACAAGTCATTTATGTATCTCGCTCACACAAGAACTAGTGCTATGTACTTTGAAAATCCCTTTGCAACAATCTTCGCACATCCTAGAGATTTTTAGGACATACGACCATGGCCTCACCCTCTGTCAGCCACTTGCGCGGAATTCAAACCACCAATGTCATGACATTGGAATTCACCTTCTGCGACCGTTTACCTCTGGTTTTCTATGTCTGCTAGAAAGGAACGTGCTAAAAAAAAAGAGGTGGTGGCACTGTTGGTTACCATCTCAAGCCCTGGTGTAATTGGCCATCACACCATTATCATCTTCGCGTAAATATGTGACATCGTGGTAGGAATGACTTCCATTATTCAGAATGCACCATAGGAAAAATTCAGGATCAAATGCAGTCCCAATAGGAGGAAATCGCCTAAATCAAATCACAAATTGAACAACGGGCCCAATAGTTCTAGACTCAGGAGAAACACCACAATGCATAAATGGCCCTCGTCATGTGCACAGTTAATAGGAACTCATCCCTGATTCACTCTATTTGTCGATCTCAACATCAACACGGAGTCCAGGAACACAACTGGCCAATCAATTCCACCGAATCTAGAGCCTCAAATGTGGCACTCCACCCACAAATGCATCCAAATGCATCTTTGGTTCCAATAGCGGGTCAAGCAACAAATCCAAACCCAACAACATCTCAAGAGATGGAGATCCAACAAAAAAACCAGGTGGACACAAGTTTACATTTGCATTAGTCTTCAAGGTTAGCAAAGTTTTGTACTTGCTCTACTCTTTTGTAGCCATATTTCCTTGGAATTTTTGTATAAACAACAATATCTTAAATCAGAAAATATAGACAGGAGTAGGGATAGAGACATCAAGTTTTTTTTATACAACTTCAACCTATCAGGTGCTCTGTAATTTTGGCCTTTTTTGGAGAAATCCAAGCCCCATTCTAATATAATTATACCTGTTTTTGTAAAAACAAAAAAACATATATTGACCATGATAAAATTAACTAATTATTTATGACATATATATTTATGCATTTTTATAAGTTGTGTTTGCACTTGTTTATTTACATGCTTATTTTTGGTATAACCATAATAATGATTATGGTGTCCTTATGAATATGGGTACATTACAAATTGGTATCAAAGCCACAGTTACAACACTAGGGGTTGCATGGGATCAAGGAAGAATGAAGGATGCAAAATCTAGTCTTATAGGATCTTGTACAAACTGAGACTGTTTTCTTGGATGATTATTTACCAAGGGAATGAATATTGGACTTTGTCATGTAACAAATCCTAGTTTAACTATGTTTATGCCTATAGATAAGATTGTCTACCCAGTGTCCTCTGGTCCTATAATGCTTCTAGGGGTTAATATTCCAAGACTAAAGCATGTAGAGTCAAGTATAAAGTTCCAATGGTGTGGAGGTTTCTCGGTCTCAAATAAGGATACAACCCTAATAGTGACCTTACCACTCTATTATTCCTATGTAGGTTAGAAAGGATTAGTCCAAATACCTTGTTGTCGATGTAAAAAAAAATTATGCATATTAATTATATAGACGACAAGCCTTAGGTATTATATAATTTAGATAGATGACAATCCTAAGGGGTTGGCTCAATCAGTTTTTGCCAATGTTGTTGGGTATTTGGCTAGTTCTTGGGATAGTTCCATACTAGTAGGATCTTGGTTTGAATTCCGCTGGGTTAGGCACACTAGCCTATGCTGACAATAAAATATGAACTGGGGAAGTATCACTTGAGGTCCCCTACAAGGTTTTCCTTGAAAAAAGGAAAAATGACTATGCGAAACTATAATGGCCAAAGTGTCCTCAGACACACAATTTTATTAATAAGAAAAGAAATTGCATAAGAGACATTGCAAGAGTTTACACTCCAACAACTCAATACTCTTGCAATGAGATATATATAAGCTAAAAGTCCTAACAAACTCAAGATATGGATCACTTATTAAATAACAAGTGTCCATTTACAATAAATGCTATCTTAACAAACTTAAAACAAAACTCCTAATTTAGAGCCTAAGATACGACACCTCTCTAGAGTCATATCTTTTACAACAATAATGTATCTCAAAAAGTCTACATTTATTTATCAAATATTCTAGATTATTAATTTAATATTCTAAATTAATAATATTTTTATTCTAACTTTATAAACTATGATAATTGTATTTTGGATTATCTAACAAAAGTGTTGAAGTAGTGACATGAATCAAATATATCTAATATAGAAATGGATATTTCCCTTATTTATTCATAGGGTAACCTTGATTATGATATTGTGATCATTCCTTTCGTCTCAATGGAAATATGTTCCAAAAAGAATGAGGAAAAACAAGATGTTCCCATGATTCTTATTGAGTGTGTAGGTAAACCAACTATTTGTACACTTCTAATATTCCACTGTGAGTTTGAACTAATTCCCTTAATGATCATAGGCATGTCTAGTTTCTTTACTGCGATTAAAATTGTCACTTGTTGTATATTTGTTGTATGATATGCATTGGTTAAAGATAATTACCCTAAACATCGTGATCATGTAGGTCAACCAACTATTTGTATGCCTATAGATTTTATGTGGTGAAGGAAAACTTATGCAGTCATTGATATTAAGTGTGTCTAGTTTCTTTACTAAAATTAAAAGGGTTACCTGTTGTATCTTTGTCTCATGTCCTATGTTAGTCAAGATCATTGACCTATACATTGTGAGTGCAATGGGAAACCAACTATTTGTATGTTTATAGTTGTTTAGTGATGAGGTTAAACTTTATGAACTGATTGAATATAAGTTTGTCTAATTTCTTCATTGTGATTGAAGGGGGCACTTGTTATTATATTTGTTCTCTAATTTATATTAATTGAGATTATTAACTCAAACATACATACATATATAGATATTGATAATGTTATTGTGTAATTTTATTTATTAAAATAAAGATAAAAAAAATTATATCAGTAATATGTAAGTTTTCCATGATAAAATACTTCTTTTAACTATTAATATATGTAATATGTACAACATATTTTATTTAAAAAAATTGTGAAACACAATTATCAAACGTAAAATTTAAAACCTAAAGACTTTTTAATCTAAGATTTTGTCAAGTGAAATGTAAAATTGCAAAACTAATCATCAACATTAAAAAATCTCATCACATCAAAAAGCGATCTTGAACCAAGAAGTAAGTCATTAGTAAATGCGACCTACATTTTTCAAATGCAATATTTGAAAATATGGGCCCAACTATCATGAATCTTCTCAAGGATCATATTGCAAAGAGGATCATGCTTGATTCAAGAGGCAAGTCATTCTTAAATGTGGCCCCATGTTTTTAAAGATAAACATAACATCTGAACTAGAGACCAACTATCATGTATCTTATCAAGATCAAGATCATGATTTTCTTTACTTGAAAAATAATAAAAAAAATAATACAAAATTGTCATTTAAACTATATATATAATTTAATAATAGGGTTTCTCTATATTTTTATAAGTAATATGCAACATCAATTCAGATATTTATAAACCATCTCTATCTTATAATTATTAATTTTATTTAGAAAAAATAAATTAAATTTAAATTTCACTATTGCTTTAGCTTTTTAGACTTTCATATAATCAGGTCTTTGTTCTAATGCAAAATAGAGGGAATTAACTCTTCTTCTTTTTCAATAGGATGGAGGGGATTATGTCATGTTCTAAATGATAATTTTATTAATGATATTTTTGGTTTTTTTTATCAAAGAAGTGAGATAAATATTAACAACATTTTTACTCGTAAAATGTAAGGCATAATGCATAATATTAACCACCTCCTTTATCCATGGTTTCTCGCATTTTAAAATTATTTTATTTATCACGTTTAAAAAATGTAATTTAATCTTTAATCAATTTTTAATATAATTCATATATTTCATATTTTATTCTTATAAATATACAAGTTTGTTAAATTCAAACACATTAATTTATGAATCTTATTTTGAAAGGTGGTTCGGTTTGAAGATGTAGATTAGTTGATAATGAAATGCATTATTCATAATGTTCTAGGTACATAATGTTTATACTAAGTAAATAAATGGATATTCATATGAAAGGACGCCACTTCACATCGATCTCTTTGGCAATATCAATAGTTTGGTTGTTATCTTTGTTACTTTTTTTTTTAATCTATGATTATGGCAACTCGATATTATAACTTACAATAATCATGTAAATTATTGAAGAGCATTATAATTTCTCTTCTTATTTTCTTAATATATTGTTTGTTTTTTTAATAATTTATCTTTTTTTCTTTAATATATTCTTATTTTCTTAATATATTGTTTTCTTTTTTTTAATATATTATTTGTTGTTAAAGTTAGTCAACACTAATCAATTCATCATAAATTTTATATTTTTTATATCACTAATCAATTTATCATTAATTTTTGTATTTTTATATTATTTTAATTATATATATAATATATAATATATTTTTAAATTATATATATTTTTAAATTATTAAAGAAGATTGAAATTTCATTTAAAATTATTGTATATTTTTATTATAAAAATATAATTTACATATTTAATATTTAACATTTAATATTGAAAAAATAATTTTATAATACAATAATGTAAAAAATATATAAAATTTTTAATTTTTTTATTATTTATCTTTGTACTATATTAATGTATTAATAAAATTTATAGTATATATATACAGTTTGAGTGAGCCTAATTATTAAGAATATATGTTTTCTCCTAAAAAGTAACAAGTTCAAATCCAGAGGGAGTGGGCTATATATACTTCCGTGGATTTTACCAGTCAAATCCCTAAAAAATCTCATACACCAATATAGATTATTATTATTATTATTATTATTATTATTATTATAAATTATTCAAAAATAAAATATACTTTATATAAAACTTTATTATTATATCTTAAATATGGATTAAGTATTTTGAACATCTCGTAAGTGATTCTATAAAGATTAAGGGGTGTATTCTAATGCATAAGTATGAGATATATCTTTACAACAATGTTGTTTCTATTATTCTTTTGTGTAAGTTACTTTTTAAAATTAGAAAAAAATGATATATATTTTTTTTCAAAATGTATTTAATTTTTTAGTAAATTTCTTAACTATAATAAATAAAATTAGAAACTAGTAATACTAGTTGTATCATTTATTTCCTTTTTATATTTTATAACTTTTCTAGAAATATTTAAAAACATAATTATTATTATATTTTTTTATAAGTTACTTTTTTTACATTCAAGTTTATGTATAATTTGAAAAAATTGATTATGGATCGAGAGGATAAGAATCATTCCTCTTAATCACCAAACTTATTCAATTGACAAAATATTTATAAAATTTATTAAAATTTAATTAATATATTTCATTACACTTAAAAATTTCTACAATATTTAAATATTGATTTTAAAATGAAAAATAATATTAAATTGAATTATTTATATATTAAAATATAAAATATATAATTTTTATTATTTAAAAAAAATAAAACTTATTTTTATTAGTATTATTATTTTTAACATTTTTCTTAATTTTAAAATACAATGTCAAAATAATAAGAAAAAAACAAATATAAACGATACATGAATGAAGTAAACACTCCAACACGTAAACTCTCCAATACCATTTCTTTGACTTGATTGGGGAGGACCATCTGGCAATGANATTTTTCTTAATTTTAAAATACAATGTCAAAATAATAAGAAAAAAACAAATATAAACGATACATGAATGAAGTAAACACTCCAACACGTAAACTCTCCAATACCATTTCTTTGACTTGATTGGGGAGGACCATCTGGCAATGATCGAAGAGTCTAGAAGACAGGGCTCTATTTTGGGTGGTCTTAATTCTACTTTTTTACTTTAATTCTGAAGTCAAATAATCCAAGGTCCTTTGACGACTTTCGTCTTATCTCGCTTTGTAATTTGTGTTACAAGATTGTCTCAAAATTAATTGCAAATCGTTTAAAACCTATCTCGTCCAGGTTTATCTCTCTGGAGCAGTTGGGTTTTTTACAAGGAAGACACATTCAAGACGCGATTGGGACTGCTAGTGAAAGTATTCATAGCATTAAGAAAAAGAAGATGAAAGCTCTTGTTATGAAGCTTGAATTACGAAAAGCTTATGACTATATTGATTGGGTTCAACTTTGATTGATTCTTCTGAAAGTGGGATTGGGAATTCAAATGACAAACTGAATAATGGCTTGTGTAACGTCTTCATCCTTTGTTGTTTTGGTAAACAGAGAGCCTATGGGATTATTCAAAAGTGAGAGGGGGGTTCGCCAAGGCTGCCCATTGTCTCCTCTTCTCTTTATTCTTATGATGGAGGGGCTCAATCTTTTATTGAAGAAGGCATCGGTGGATGGCTCAATATCAAGTATAAAAATTTCTAGATGGACTAAAATATTGCATTTGCTTTTTGTAGATGATGTCCTCATCATGTCATCGGCGAGGTTAGAAGAGTGCCAGGAGATTAAACCAACCATTGAGTTATTCTGCAAGGTTGTTGGTCTTACAGTGAATTAGACTAAATCCATCATTCTGTCAGAAGGACTCAGTGATGTGGAACTGGCTCCTTTCAAAGCACTTCTAAAATTTTCTTTCAGGGCCCTTGTTGATGGTTTTAAGTACCTGGGGTATTATTTAAAGACCGGTCCACACCAGGCAGCTGATTGGGATTGGCTCGTTTCTATATTTTCTCAAAAAAATTCAAGATGGTATAACATGTGGCTCTCATTAGCGGGTAGATATATTCTGATTAAATTGGTTTTGGAAGAAAAACTAGTCTTTTGGATGTCAATGGAGACAGTGCCTCGATCGATCATTAATAATATTCGTAAAGTAATTTTCCACTATCTTTGGAATGGATGCAATGATTCTTGCCAGTTTCATCTCTGCAGATGGGATATGCTCTCCAGGCCCAAAAGAAATGGGGGATGGGGTTTCCTTAATCTCTATCATTTCAATTTGGCCCTGAATGTTGTCACTTTATGGAGGTTATTAAATCAACAAAGTATCTGGAATCAGGTAATCTTCGACAAGTATCTTCATAATAATACTCTTTTTTATTGGCTCAGACAGCCTGCTCATAATCTCCACACAGTCTCGAGGATCTAGGTGATTTTAATTCGCTCTCTTCATGTTTTAAATCATTGGATTAGCTGGAATCCAGGTACAGGGTAGCTTATCGCTATTGGTAGAGATAAAATACTTGGTATGGGGGACATGTCCCTTCTCAGTTCGGAGTTAGTGGAGGCTTTAAACATAAATCAGATCTATTCCTTAGCACAAGCGTCCAATCATCGGGACCTTGCGATCCTTGCCAAAGTGTGGAAATCGAGCAGTGATATTGGTCTGTCTGGAGCACTCACAGCGGAGTGGTCTTCATATACAGTTGAATTAAAAAAGACATTTGTCTCCCTGTGGGGGGGTATTATTGATTCTCTCATTTGGGCCAGAGGGGGCCTATCGGGAGTCATTTCTATTAAAAATTGTTATAATTCCATTCTATCTATTCAGAACCTTCCAATTCGACATGGCTAGAAAGTTAAGTTGTGAAAACACAATGTTCAGTTGAAAATTAGTCTTTTTTTCTGGCTGGCAGTGGAGAACAGGCTTCTTACCTAGGATAATCTCCAAGCAAAAGGGTGGAGTGGGCTAGGTCTTTGCATTCTATGCAAGAAGCACGATGAAGACATACCTCATCTTTTTATTCATTGCCTCTTTACAAAGGAGGCTTGGTATTATTGTGTGCAACTACTAAATTTAAGACTACCATGGACGAGATCCTCTCTCAGTGATTGTATGGATGAATGGAGCAGGAAAAAGGATATGTCAAAAAAGTTGCCATTGTTGATTTGCTGGAATGTATGGATGGAGCGTACCAGAATTATTTTTGAAGGAAAGACTCCATCATCTAGGGCAACAGTTGATCCGAAAGATCTTTGAATGACTGTGGTTGAGTTTTTAATTGCATGTGTTAATTAACCATTTATGAAGCTGAAGGAAAGAGGATGAATTTAATGAAGAAACATAGCAGCCATAAAACGATATACAGATCTGAACTGAAGCAACAAGAACAACAAACCATAACAAGAGAAGTGATAACGGAGTTCGGCACAAAATTGTCTACGTCTTTGGGCCTTTGTCTCAGTGGGAGAGGCTTCTTTATTAATTCTCCAATGCTTGCAAAGTACATCAAATGGAATCCATTCCGATCTCAATGTGTTCTGCTCGACCTCAGAAATCCAATGCAACTGACGGCACTGAAAAAGACTGAGTATGGCCTCCGGAAATGGCCTCCAAAGTTCTCCTACTTCTTTGGTTTTTTCTACATAAATAACATTGTTCTGCTTTAATCAACATAAATTTGACATGTATATCACTAGTAAAAGCTTTGATTTAAAAAGAATGAGGTGGGGAGGTCGAATCCCAACCTCCCACCTTTCTAACATAAAATCGGGCTAAAATATATGATAGCAGCTTTTAATTAAACCTTATTATAAGGTTTCCGATCCACCTTTTACCATAAATTCGTGGCATGTACTATAAAGCGCCCACAATATAGTGATATGGCCTTAATATATAATATAGTGCCTTTTTATATGGTTGAATAACCATATATAACATCGTGGCATCAATTATGAAATGGGAATATATCATTTGGTTATAACAACCATATATATTACATTATTTTGTGGCCCTTTAAACTTTGGTTTGACACGAATTATGGAATTCGAATCACATGATATGTGGTAAAAAAAACTTTGACTTTGGAATATGGGTTTTATTTAAAAAATAAATAAACCATATCATATTTTAAACCAATCCACTTTAATGTTTTAAAGTATTTCATATGGGTGATTCAATTCTTTTAAAATGGCTTAAGTCATATTTTAAACTAATCCACTTTAATGTTTTAAAGTATTTCATATGGGTGATTCAATTCTTTTAAAATGGCTTAAGTTATGGTTTGGTGGGTTTATAATGGATTTATAATATCTTATCAAAATGATATTTAACCACGTTATTTTTATTTTTAGTCATATGTGATTACATCACCTGTCACATGTCATGTTGTTATTGACTCTTTGATTTTCGCTAGAGAAGACCAAAATTTTCAATTGCTATAACTTTCTCATACGACATCTATTTTTCGATCCGTTTGCATCGTTGGAAAACTTACGATGAGCACTTTGTGATCATATTATTTTATTGAGCATTCAAAAAAATTGATTTTTAGGCCTTTCTAAGCCCCATCAAGGTCCTGGGTCCAATTCTGGATCAACAGTCCACAGGGATTTCAGAGCATTTAGGATTAAGCCTATTGCCACTAATCAACAGATTTTAAGGGTAAATACCATAAACAAGAATGTTGGCTATGCAGTGGATTTCTTTGATGGAGCTTCAGTGGCATGGGGTTCTAGTTGTGAAGCAAGTGGTGTTGTAAAAACAAGAGATGCCTCAGAATTTAGATGGTTTTTCAACGGAGGGGAGGGAACAAACACCAAATCAGAACTATTGGGCATGTGGGAATCTCTTTTGATTGCAAATCATTTGTATATTCAAGAGATTCAGTAACTAGGCGATTCAAAATCAATAATTGATTGGCTAAAAAGAAGAGGAATTCTTCGGGCAATAAATATAAAAGGATGGAAAAGGAAAACTAGCGAGTTGGTCACTACCTTCAGGGATATTACTATCCAGCATATCTGTAGAGAGACCAATCAGGTGGAAGATAGGTTTTCCAAGCATGCGTTGTTGACTTTGAGTGGAAGTCTCTTTTATTATCCATGGGATGGAGAGTCGGCTAGAACTGCCCATCATTTTGACATTTTTTAATTATTGGGGTCTCTCTTGGTCTGGATTATAGTGATTAGTTGGTCTTATAGTGATCCGAAATCGAATCCAGAAGCCTGATAGGGCTTGAAAAATGCTCAAAAATGAAAATGCTCGGAATGCGACGAAACATATGCCATTGCGTCTGTCTCGTCTTCCTGATTCCGGTGGTATATTTACTTTGTTAAACGGGCTCTGTATGGAGAAGATATCGCGTTCTGTCCGATAAGTCAAATAGGCAAAAAAAATTGCTCACTGTGTAGTCCGTACAGTCTGTACAGACGTTGACGTGGCATGTCCGTACGTGCGACATGTGGCAGGTCTGTATAGGGGACACGTGGCAGAACCAGGAGGTGACACATGTCAGGCATATTTGGTCGGTTTGGCGTACGGTTGGACGTATCCGAAGGTGACACGTGTCACCATTGAAAGGGTGACACGTGGCACAGGGTGACGTCAGCAGCTTACGTGTCAGATGACAGGGAAGTACAGCGATGACGCGTGGCAGGTGACATGGATGAATCGGCAAGCAACACGTGGAAAAATCAAAAGTTGACAGTTGGCAGAATTTGGTTGGTTGGAAAGGTGCCACGTGGCCTAGTCGTGTGCTGCCACGTGGCACCCCGTCATTGGTTATTGGTTTATTGGTAAAATTGGCATGGCCGAGGGTCGAACCCGCGACCTCCCCGGTGGCAGTGGACTAGCGGGGCCGGGCTAACTACCCGCCCTCGTGGTAATTCTTATTATATAAACGACGGATTTTTTATTTGAATTCATTTAATGTGCTAGCCGGCGGGGGGGAAAGGGTCGGGGCCTAGCCCCAGCCCTCGGCGTAAAACCACACAACACGACCGTTTAACCGTGACCGGGAGCGCAACGCATATAGCGCGCGGTTACAAACTATAAGCCTGTGGTCCCATAGGACCCGGGGAACCTTATCGCATGGAGCGCGCAGGGGTTGTACCCATTAACCGTGGTCATGTGTATGCGCCACAAAACCGGGGGCTGGAGCCAATGGAAAGGGCCAGCGCACGAGCACTCAACCACATGGGCCAACATATGACCGAGAATGGAGGGTGCACGCGCGGATAAAGGGGCTAGCGCCCTATTTTTATTATGAAGTGGGTTTTACACTTATGAATTTGGTTTTTTTTTATTTAATATGCCTATTATTAGCTGATTCTCTCCATTTTTGGAGGATATTGGGCATTTTTGGAGGCCAAATTCTTGGAGGAAATTGGAGGTGAGCAACCAACTTCAAGGCTATATAAACCAGGCCTGTTTGAGGCCAGGAGAGAGCAGTCAGAGCATAGTTATGCTGGAGAAAAGCCAAGCCAAAGTCATTTTGATGCAGAGAACCTTTTGAGGAGGAGACGTTGTCGGATCATTTCTGGGAGCTCCGGACGTCCGTTTTGCGTGTCGTTTTCTTTGCAGGGTTCTAGAGATTTGGAAGAACATGACCAGATCAGTCTTGTAGCCATTTGGCATTGCAGAGATGTACTTTTGATCATTTGAACAGAAATAAAGAAGCCTCCCCCACAGAGAAAAGGCCCAGAGACGTAGGCAAAGTTGTGCCGAACTCCGTTATCAATCTGCGTTTTATGGTTTGTTGTTTATTCTTTCATTTCAGATCTGCATATGTGTATTTGTCTATTATAATTCCTCTTCTTTCCTCATTCTTTCACTAAATTTCTCAAATGGTTAATTAACGCATGCAAAATTAAAACTCAACCATAGTCATTTAAAAGATCCTACAGATCAAGTGGTATCAGAGCTAGTTGACGTTTGGATTTGAGTTTTGCATGATAACCAGGGAAAAGCTACAACGTGGTGAAGGTGAGCTTGTTGCAGAGAATCCATTAATTGGATTGAGAAAGAGAGCTTCTCAAAGCGAGAAGATGGCAGCAGAAGAAGGGATTTCTCAAGATGAGAAAGAATTCCGGAAAACATTCCATGCTATGTCGAAGATGGTGACAATTTTTTACGAAGATTATTTAGAACGAAAGCGACCAGTTTTGGGTAATTCTTCAAAGGGAAAAAGTGAAGAGGAAGAGGACCATCCTCACATTCCTCCTTCACCTCCATCAACACCTCCTTCTTCTCCTTCTTCTTCAAGTT
>SNQJ01S0200725.1:4361-16834 GCA_010110895.2 Picea sitchensis | reverse complement strand
AATATAAAATATGATTTTATATTATATTTGATTTCTTATAATAAAATTAAAAATGATAAAAGCTTTTACCTAAAGAGATAGCGAAAAAGGAACATAGCTATTCCACATAAGTTGACTACTTATGATGTAAAATATGATTTTATATTGTATTGGCTTCTTATAATTAAGTTAAAAAGGATAGAAGCTCTTCCTAAAGATATAGCAAAAAGGAACATAGCTATTTCACATAAGTTTTATTTTATGATGTAAAATATGGTTTTATATTGTATTTGGTTTCTTATAATAAATTTAAAAATGATAAATGTTGGTACTCAGAGTGAGAGCTTTGTATTGGTGTGTTTATCATAAAGTTAAAAGGATAGACTTTTTCAAAGTGACATTTCTTTATAATTTTGTTTAGGAATGTCTTGGTCCTTTATTTCTATATTTATCTTGAAGATTATTAGATGTTATTGATATATTTATCTTGAAGATTGTTGATATATTTTTATGTTAATAGGCGTATACCTACTAAAAACTTGTAGATTAATTCTTCTTTTAATTGGGAATTTGGAATGGATGAATGAGATTTATTTAATAGAGAATATTATTCCTCATCACACATAGTGAAGGGATTTTATGTAATATGATATCGTCCTTGCAACTCAAAATACAAGCGTTTGCCACTAGTGAGTGCAATTAGCAAATTTTAAGATTAGTAATTTACTATAATTTCCTAATCCTTATAAATGAATTTTACTTTTAGTTTTGGTTGTTTGTAATTCTCTCATTCTAATGTTCCACTCTCTTTCCTACCTATTTCCATTTCTCCAATCTCCATTCAATGGAAACACTTTATTAAATGCTTATAGGGATGTGTGGTCGTGGTTGTAAAAACCTTCTTCGAAGGTGAACTGTCAGTATTCTCATGCCCACGTTCAACCTGATTACAAATACTATGAGGGCTTCCATCTACTAGAATGACTAGACCAATGGAAGGTGGCCTCTATCATGTTTTTTTTTTGTTTCGGTAGTGAGAGATTTCTCTCAAGAGAGAGAAATCTTGTGAGCTAGTGGTGGATTTGAAACTAGCAATTTGTCATTCCTTTGGTCTTTGCATTCTTTGTTTCATTCTAACGATGCTTGGGATGATCCACTAGGGCTCTTTTTGAACCATGGTGGGTGGGGCTATGCCATGGAGGATATGAAGTTCGGAGTGCCCCTAGCACTATGATATTTCTAATTTGTAAGTTACAATTTATACGATAACATAGTTAAGGTTAAATGTATTTCACTATATTTTATTATAAGTCCTTGCATGCATTTATCATTCATGGAATTCAACTCCTACATTTAGGAATCTGGCATTATGGCTACAATGATGAAAATTACTTTTTCATGTTTCTTCATATGCCTTGCACTGAAAGAAATAGACAATAACCTACCCCTTGTCTTTGTCTTTTTAGGATTCTACAGTAACCATCAATTTCCATATAACTACTCTTCCTTCAAACTTTAGCCATTAGATTATTGGTCCACACACGAAATATGATTTGATGCCAACAGGGAGTTGATTTTAGCATTTTTGTGACTGAAATTTCACCTCTCATGGTGTTGTATTTTTTGGTGTTGTATTTTCCGCTCTAGCTGATGCATAATGGCCATTCAAATATTCTGAAATCAAATATTATTATTAAATTATCAATTTTGATCATTTCCATTGATATGCTCCCTCTATGTAGTAGTTAAGGGATTCCCCAATTTCAAGTATATCTATCGTTATTCATTTAGTGGGAGGAGATGGAGTTGATTTGTTTCAAGCACATTTATCAATGCAACATGCATCTACATCTACTGAAGGTCTCAAGCCATTACCCTCTATTGAAAAACTCTCTTCCATCCATACCTTCGCATGCTCATTATTTCTCTCTTTATATATTGTAGTAATGACTTGTCTATATAATTCTAATGCACACCTCAAAATTGATGAAAACTCCAACCAATTGTCTATATAATTCTAATGCACACCTCAAAATTGATGAAAATTCCAACCACTTGTATGTGTAATTCTAATGTTGATCTAGATTATTTTGAGATAAAATGAAGGTGGATATATAACAAGGAAATACATATAGATATTGCAAGAAACACAGAGATACAATAATATATAATTTCTATTAATGAGAGAAATGTACAACAACGGTAAAATTACAGAGTAAATGAGCTTTTTAGAATGGTGGCAGCTTATCTCTGAGATTCACCAAAAGGTTTTTGATTCGTGATGGGGGTAGTTGATATGTCAACTACCCGAGGGCGTAAATTTTGCATATGATCTCCATTTGAGGCAGACAATAGCTCAGTGGAAAGGTTTAGACGAGAAGAACACATTTCGACTAGGCCTCCACTATAATAACTCGCTTGGGACCCTAAATGTCAAAACAAATGTCATTTAGGGCCTCAAAACAACCTTAGAAGTTCAGGACCCAAAAAACTATAGAAAAAATTCCAAAGTGGTAAACTATTTTTTGAGCCAATGGAATAGGTGTGTGGCCACCGATATCCATCTAGATCATTCCTCCCCCCTCAGGAAGCAATGGCCCGCATTGTTTCAAGTTCACATGGGAGATGCGGAAGATTTTATTGAATCTGAACCTTGGTGAGTTTCTTTCCTTGTTGAAGAAGTTGTTATGTTTTTACTTGTCATTAGCTTGTTGAAGGATTTCATGAACCTATTGTTAGAGGGGTTGTATATGTTCAACCAATCTAGCTGTAGGATATTCCTGAATGTGGAAGGATTTTATCGGTGAAGATTCTACATGAATATCTATATTAATGAGGGATAATGGTTGGAACCCCAAGCACACCTAAAAAGGGTTGTGGCCTATAGATCTATGAAGGGCTCTATTACAGCTTAGCTTGACTGGGCAATGCGAAGACACCTTTGTACGTGAGGAAAAATTATATTTGTGCTCTTCTACAATCTTATCAACATGATTTTTTTGAATAGAGAGGGCTTGGGCCAAGGCTATAGTGGTCGCATTTTCCTTTTTTCACCTTCTGACCAGACCCTGAAGAGGCGAAACTTTGTGGTATGATAGATTACTTTGTGGCATTTTTTTTCAAGACATTAGTTGGAACTACCTCCAATTTCCTATAGAGTTGACCCCCCATAGTAATAATAACACTACAGGGTCGAGACTCATAAACAACATGACACTTCCACATATATGGTTGGCCTAATAGAACATCACAGACTTCTAGTGGGGAAACATAAGATAGCACATCATCCTTGAAGGGATTGATGTCATAGGACGGACATCACTATTGGGTGATGCAGATATCTCATCCCGTGAAGCCACCTGATGCTGTATGGTTGCGGGTGTAGTGTTGTCGGAAATACAACTGATAAATTACCTTTGTTAAGATGACATTATTTTGGCTTCTAGTATCAACAATGAAATGCAGTGGGGTCCCCTTCACCCACATCTATGAATGGAAGATGCAATCCCCCTCCTTAGGATCCTCTGGTTCTTTTGGTTGGATTTTTGTGGTTGCAATGGTAGCAGTGGGTTTTGCATTGATGATTTGTTTCCTTTTATTTTTTTTTGAATTAGAGTCCAATTCAGGGCTCGAATATTTTCCTTTGAGTTCAGCCACCAATGACTGTTTCGAGCGACATTCATCGGTGTTGTGCCAAGGGATTTTGTGGAAGTCACACCTCTTTCCGGTGTCCTTCATCTTCTTGATACCTTTATTTTCCCGTGGCTTGGATTGGTTGTATTGAGGTTATTTGTTCTATGAGTTAGAGCCACATTTACTATACTTTGTTGTTGCAAAGTTGCATACCTGAACTCTCGCTTATTCCACTACTTCAATGTATGTTCAATTTTGACAGCATATCAATAAGCAACTATGAGTGACAAGATGTCCAAAAACTCCATTTCTATTTGGATGTACCTATGTAGACACCCATAATATTTTAGAGCCAGATGTCACTTGGAGTCTTTGATACCCATCTTGGTGCACAAGGTATAGAAGGTATGTGTGAACTTTGACACTATTTAATCCCTTTCTTGACGCATTGTGGTCAATCTCATGTACTAATCATCATAGTTTATAGCACAGTAATATTGTTCCTTGATGGATTCCATAAAAAAATCCTAAATGGGTTTGGCCTCAAACATTCCAGACTCCTCTATAGAATTTTGCTCCCAGTTCCGAATGACCATTTATTGTAAATAACTATAACTATTTTTTTTCCCAATAAACATTTTTCGTGATTCTCCAATATTTTAGGATATATTATAAATATAGTTATTCAATGGAATGGAATTATTATTTTGTTTCATTATAAATAATTATTGCATTATTTTTGTATAAATACAGTTATTGAGAATTATTCACTACAACAAAATTATCATTTTGTTTTTGGTGTGGTTCATACTTCAAGTGATATGAATAATTTGTTTGCTTTTCATGTATTTTTAATATGTTAAATCTCATAAAAATTAACATTTTGGTTTGAGAGTGGATTGTATAAAAAAATAAAATTTCCATTTTGTTTCATAGTGGATTAAATAGATATTTTTAATAATTGAAGTATACACAAGTTGTGAAAATTATGATGGTGTTTAGGTTTCTCAACATAGTGTTATAGTTGTTAATTTTTTAAAAGAAATAAAATTATATAAATGTAGAATTATTACATATTTATCAATAATTTTTACAAAATGAAGAGTGTTATATGATATATTGATTATTTTAAAGAGAAATTATTTTTAATCAAATATTTAATAATGTTAGCACAAATTCTTGCAAGGGGGGCGTTTTCTCTCCAAGATTCGATCCCGTGGTGTAAATGTGAAGAAATGGGGCTTAAAAAACCCATCAAATGCATTTTATTCATTTGCAGGCTTGAGCACCAAGCGCAGCAGTCAGAAGACGTCCATTTCAGACTTAAGTGCTAGCAGATGAGCGATCTGGGGTTCAATGGCGAGGATCAATCGATGGAGCAGATTGTCAGTCATCGGGTAAGCCAGAGCCATGGGGTTGCACGAGTTGTAGCACTTGAGAGGGACACGTGGTGCGTGATTTCACTCTATCGCCTCTTCACGCATCGCGACTTTGAAGCACAAGGAGCAACCTCCTCCTAGGCGCAAGATGTGAAGTGTCGAAGGCGTCCAGGACCCGGGCCCACAATATTGTCGAGATGATCAGGACCGTCCATCCAGAGGGACACGTGGCGCGCGATTAGGCTATGTCGCCACCTCGCCTTTCGTAACTTTGAAGCACAAGGAGCAGGCTCCTCCCATCCACGAAACGCGAAATGTCGAAAGTGCCTTTGAAGATAGGCACAGGGTCACAGCCCGTGGTCACTTGGGGGCGATAGAAAGAACTACGCAAAGGGATGAAGTGTCGGGTTTAGCTGCAGAAGGGATCACCGCGTTCTCCAGAGACCAGTTCAACTCGATCTCGATCTTGGTCCTCGCTAAAAATAAATGAAGGTGGATGGAGGTAGTTGAAACCTCAACTCACTCATTAAATGCAAAGCATGGAGGTTCTGGCAGGCAGCCTACCCGAGATGGTCATGTACGCTGGTTTTCTCCAAAGAAGTCATGTCGAGTTCTCGTCTGACCAGAGGGGTCTGCACATGCTATTTTAGCCTTTAATGTTTCAACTATCCCCCCTGCAAGAGCCATGCTGAGTTAAGGTGGTGTCTGATGAAGGATTTTCGTCCAGGTTTGACTGAAGAGACGCCATGCCTTGGAGGTCTGAGCACGCCTCTGTTGGGCAAATTTTTCTGAGTATATGTACTCATTTTTTCAATTTTTGTAGGTATCGATGGTAGAGCATAGCTCCCGATTGTAAAGCTTTAATCTAGCCTCTGGTTTTCTGATTATAGAAGAACATTTGAGACTTCTTGTTTAATGGCAGCCAGCTTCTTCTTTTCCTCTTTTCCTCTGAATCTAAGATCCCGGGCATGAATGATCCAGTCTGGTGTTGCATTACTATGTTATGTAGGTTTGATTTCATCGGTTCTGCAATCTTCTTAGGTTCATTTTGAATTTTATTCAGCTCTGAGAGGATCTCATAATCGAGACTTTTCCTCTTTTGTGAAGACTGCTGGAAGACCAGACATCCAGAGCAGACTTTATTTCTCCTCATTGCCCTCCCAATACTCACCACTATCATTATTACTGGCTTAAGTTAGGTCAAGACCTCATGTGTCACTGTTGTTCTAGCCCAGTTTTCTGAGTTAGAACGATACTGTTTCGAGTTTACTTCCATCTGATTACCCCTTTATAAACAAATCATGACATAAACTGATGGGTGTCGGGCTCTGCTCCTGCTGCAATCTAGGAGTGACTTCCAATGCCAACATTTATGGCACCATTGCCAGGGACGAAGTTGAAAATTTTCCTCGAGATTGAACAAAATTGAGCCTCTGATTCTGAAGGTGCATCAGGTATCAGAGCCTTTGAAGATTGCTACTATGCACCTGGCGACTCCATTGTGATGACTCCACTGTGGTGAACCTACCGTGTTAATTGTGGCTTTCAGAGGCAGACACACACGGTCCCATCTACAACTGCCTATAGCTACACCTGAAACTGATCTGGAGGTGGTTCTCAGAAAAGGAGAGTCCTATAAAGGAGAAGCTTCCGCCGCTGAACCAGGTAATCCACCATCTCCTTCTGTAGGAACTTCTTTTTCTCCTCCTCAATTTCTTAGCAAACATTTTTCTGAAGTTTCCCGTTTCCTGAATTTCGGGAGTGGCTGAGTTTTCCACTCATGGTCTGGGATTGGAGGGAAAAATCCTTGTCACTCACCTCTCCCCTTAAGTTGTACCTTGGCGTAGACCCAGAACCACAGAAGATTTCCCCACTCCTAGCTTTACCACTCCTCCTCTTGTTATTGTTGCCACTTTTGCACAAAGAGAATCATATGTTGACTTCAGCCCATTAGCCTTCTCCCTAAATCCCCTATTGTTTCCCATTCTGGACTTAGAAGCTCATTCCCAGTATCCCCTTTTCGAGTTCCTTCTCCTCCAAATCCTCCTCCACCTAATATTCCCATGGCAGGAGAAAATCCCCCCATGACCAGAATGGAGGCTATAATAGCTGCTAGGTATGCTCCCCTTGTGTTACCTCAGCCTCTCAATGCCCTTCCAACAGATGGTTACCTCAAGCAGCTGCCCAAGTTTACAGGTGAAGGGGACATAGCTACAGAATAACACCTTGAAGCCTTCTATAGTTTTACAGACGATCATGTTATCATGCATGCAGATGTATGGATGAGGATTTTCATCCATAGTCTCGAAGGCGAGGCTAGAAAATGGTTTAGGGCTCTGCCTCCTGGATCTATTGATGGGATTGAGGCTTTGGATAGTTCCTTTTTGAGACAATGGGGAGACAAAAAGGACTTCATGTATTACATGACTGAGTTTGGGTCTTTTAAGAGAAAGGAAGGAGAGTCTGTCTCTGACTTCTCCAAAAGATCTAATAAAATGTACAATAAGATCCCCACCGAGATAAATCCCTTTGAAGTCTCTGCAAAGATCACTTATGCCAGCGCTTTTGATCCTAATTTCTTCCCCCTACTGAGGGAAAGGAGAGCCACCACTCTGGCTCACATGCAGGACACAGCCGTGGAAGTAGAGTCTAACGTATTGGTTGTTGATCGACTCAAGAATAAGGCTGACAGAGACATATCCAAGAGAAGAACAGAGGCCTCCTCATCCCATTCCTCTCCCCTTCCCCTTCAAATGGATGAGGTAGCTAAAGTATTGAAATCCCTTTCGGCTAGGATGGAGAAGTGGGAGTTAGAGGGGAATCCCGCGTACAGAAACCCCCAGAATACTGATAACAGAGGTTTCAGGAGGCCTGGTAACAATATGCCACAGACTTTGCCAAAGGAACAAAGAAGTAGAGACAGGGATGGTCAGAGGATTCAAACCCCTTTCTAGGATAGCCTAGTTGCTCATGAGGAAGGGGAGGAGGTGGATGAACTCGACCCTGAGATCCACTGCATCGAGGACACTTCCCCGTTTCCTCATTTGACTCAATCTACATATGAAGAATCCATTATCAACACTCAAATCAATGAGTTGAGTAAAGGGGAAAAGGCCAACAACACTCCTAACAGATACAATCTCAGGTCAAAAAAGAAAGAAGGGAATTTTGATAGCCAAGATCAGCTCCTCATAGCAAAAAGGCCTACTAAAGATGCAACAACCACTACTAAAGAAAAGAAAACTCAGAATGCCTCGCTAGCAGCCAAGGAACCTGCCTCTGAAGTAAGGGAAGCTCCTAAGTCTCTCTCCTCCTTTAGTTTTGAGCATGAGATTCAAAAGATTAGAATTCCTGTACCCCTATCCGAACTAGTTAAAAATGAAGATTTCAAAAGGTCCCTCTCCAAGCCACTACAATCTGAGCCCCCCCAGCCTTCCACAGACTCAATAAATCTCTAATATGAAAAGCCAGCAGTCGTCCTAGGTCCCACGGTAGAAGACAGAGATGATTCATCCCCTCCCTTCTACACCTCCTTGAACATACATGATAAAGTGTTGCATAATTGCCTCATAGATTCACGAGCTTCCCACAACCTTATGCCCAAAATAGTCATGGAAGAATTGGGACTGGAAGTGACAAAGGCTTATCATGATTTGTACTCTTTTGATTCAAGGAGGGTGAAATGTCTTGGATTCATCAAATATTTGGTGGTCTCTTTATTTCAGCTGCCAATGAAGAGTGTTGTCATGGACATTGTGGTAGCTGATGTTCTCCCCGAGTTTGGCATGTTGTTGTCTAGGTCTTGGATTAAAAAACTTGGAGGAACATTACAGATGGATATCACATATGCCACCATCCCAGTCTTTGGAGGGGAACACAGGAGGTTGTACAGAGAGGCCCGGCTAGCCTATATTGTCAGTGATGAAGCAAACCCCACCAATCATCCCATCTTTGCACTTGACACTAATTTGGGATCTAGTTTATTGCAGATCACTGAAACTCATGATGCCCCTTTATAGATCAGAAAGCAACCCATTTTTAATCAGGAGATACTTCCTCCAACCACCTTTGTTTGGAAGATGTTCTTTGACGGAGCTTCTTCCAGTATAGGCGTTGGCGCTGGAGTGGTTTTCATGTCACCTCGTCAAGAGACCATATCCATGTCATACAAGTTGGAATTTGAAACTACCAACAATGTGGCAGAGTATGAAGCTCTTGTTCTGGGTATAAGGGCTACAAAAGAAATGGGAATAAGGGAGATGGCAGTGTTCGGAGATATTGAATTGATAATCCAACAGGTCAATAATGTCTATCAGGCCAAGCATCCTCGGCCCAAAAGTTATAGGAATGAGGTATGGGACCTGATTGATAATTTCTTCTCAACTTTCAACATTTCTTTTGTCCCAAGGGAGGATAATGCTTCGGCTGATTCCTTAGCAGTCTCAGCTAGTCTGTTCAGGATCCATCTACCACCGAAGATCAATTGTGGGGTTGAGATAAGATATAGGCCATCCATCCCAAACAATGTAAATCATTGGAAGGTATTCGAAGACGACCTTGAAATCGAAAAATTTCTTCAGTGTGTCGACGAGTTTTCTGCATTGAACATTAAGCAGGACCCTGATCCCAAAGGCGACCCCCACTCTGAGGTTTTCTTAAATAAAATTGTTAATCACCATATTTTCCAGTTGCCCAACAACCACATTCCAAGGGGACTAGTCCCTTTAGAAAGATTTTTTGATGGGAATGATGTGGCAGTAAAGGGTAGGGTTTCAGATGAAGGTGCTGACACAGCTGAGTGCAACATTGGCACATAGGAGGAGCCTATGTTTGTCAATTTATCGAGAAGTTTGACCAGAGAACAGAGGGCCAAATATACTGAGTTATTAAGAGAATTTGTCGATGTGTTTGCATGGACCTATGAAGACCTCAAGACATATGACACATCTGTCATTGAACAAGAGATCCCACTGAAGGAAGAAGCTAGGACAGTTAGTCAAAAGCTGAGATAGATAAACCCTATGTTGTTTCCTATCATGGAAGGAGAAGTGAAGAAGTTGTTAGATGCCCAAATCATTGTCCCCTTGAGATATTCTAAATGGGTGGCCAATTTGGTCCCCGTGAGGAAGAAAAGTGGCGAAATCAGGCTTTGTGTCGAATTTAGAAATCTGAACAGAAGCTCAAGAAAGGAAAATTACCCACTGCCTAAGATGGACCACATACTGCAGAGGGTAACTGGTGCATCTAGGATATCCATGATCAATGGGTTTTCTGGCTATAATCAGATATCGGTCATGCCCGAGGATAGAGAAAAAACTGCCTTCACCACTCCTTGGGGCACATTCATGTATGCCAAAATGCCCTTTGGATTGACGAATGTAGGAGCAACATTTCAGTGGGCCATGGATATAGCCTTCATTGGGGAAAAATATCATTTTGTGGTGATCTATCTGGATGACATCACAGTCTTCTCCAGGTCTGACAAAGAGCACTGTTGTCACCTGAGAAAAGTGTTCTTGAAGTGTCGGAGGTTTGGCCTATCCTTAAACCCCAAAAAATCTTTGTTTGCTATGAAGGAGGGGAAATTGTTAGGTCATATAGTATCAACAGAAGGAGTGAGGATTGATCCCAGCAGGGTAGAGGCAATTCAAACTCTATCACTTCCCTGGTCTAGAAAGGAAGTTCAGGCCTTTTTAGGGAAGATTAACTTTCTGAGGAGGTTCGTCTCAAATTTCGTTGAGATGGTGAAGCACATCACAGCCATGCTCAAGAAAGGAAAAGAAGTAAAATGGACTGCTGAACCCAGGGAATATTTTATCCAAATAAAAAGGGCATTGACTGAGGCACCTGTGTTGATCAGTCCTGACTATTCCAAAGACTTCCTAGTTTTTTCTTTCGCTTCTTTTGATACAGTAGCAGCGGTCTTATTGCAGAAAAATGAGGAAGGGTGAGAGAAACCCATTTCCTTCTTCAGTAAAGCATTAAGATATGCAGAAATCATGTACGAGATCATGGAGAAGTAGGCCTATGCCTTGGTGAAATCTCTCAAATCTTTCAGAGTCTATGTATTGCACTCAAAAGTGACTGCATATGTTCCTTCAGCCTCTGTGAAGGACATCCTTATACAGCCTGACATAGATGGGAGAAGAGGTAAATGGATTGCCAAAATCTTGGAGTTTGATCTAGAGATTAAGCTCACCAAGTTGATAAAGGGGCAGGGTTTAGCCAAGCTACTAGTTGAATCCAATTGCAAAGCCTTGGGGATCAGCTTCATCAATGCTTGCTCAGGAACTCAACAAGATGATTCGCCCAGCCAAAGTTCTCGAGATGACTTTCCACTAATAGAATGTGCCTGGTATCAAGACATCTTGTACTTTCTACAAGAGTTGAGGCCCCCTAAAGGAATGGGTAAAAGTAAGGGAAGGTATTTAAAGCTCAAGGCGGTCAAATATTGCCTCATTGCCCAAGTCTTGTACTGGAGAGACCCTCTAGGGGTGTTGTTGAAGTGTTTGAACCCACAGGAATCCTAGAAGGTTATATTTGAATTCCATAATGGCCTTTGTGGAGGAAATTATTTTTAGAAGACCACAGCTCACAAAATTCTTAGAGTTGGGTACTACCTACCCACCTTATTCACCGATGTCTGCAGAGAAGTTAGAGCTCGCATCTGATGCCAAAATTTCTCAGGAAAGAAGCAACTTAGACCACTGCCACTGAAGCCTGTAGTGTCTTCAACACCTTTTCAACAGTGGGGGCTGGACTTCATCAGGGAAATCCATCCTCCCTCAAGTGGCCAAAATAGATGGATCCTGACTGCAACAGACTATTTCACCAAGTGGATAGAAGCTGACCCCACCAGAAGCACATCACACAAAGTAATTATCAGCTTCCTGGAGGATATTATAGGCAGATTTGGCTGTCCCAGCAAGATTGTCACTGATAATGCTACTTCATTCAAATCTAAGCCTCTGATTAAGTTCTGTGAGCAGTTCGAGATCTCGCTAATTCATTCCACCCCCTATTATCCTCAAGGAAATGGACTGGCAGAATCTTCCAATAAAATCATAATCAATCTCATTAAAAGATTATTGGAAGACAATAAGAGAGCTTGGGATTCAAAGCTCAAATTTTCCCTATGGGACGATCAAGTGACAACGAAGAAGTCCCTGGGCACCTCGCCTTTTCAGTTGGTTTACGGAGCAGAGGCAGTTTTTCCCACTTAGCTCGCCTTACCTGTAGCAAAGTTCTTTCAATGTTATGAAGGAGAGACAGATCATATGGTCAGAAGGATTCATCAGATGGTAGAGGTACAACAGATCATGGAACAGGTGATGGATGCAGCTCATAGTCATCAGCAAAAGGTCAAATAGGCCTTTGACAAGAAGGTCAGGAAGAAGGAGTTTGAGATCGGGGATTTGGTGCTTAAGTGGGATGCACCCAGACAGGATAAGGGAAAACACAACAAGTTTGACACCCTATGGA
>SNQJ01S0200724.1:14321-31260 GCA_010110895.2 Picea sitchensis | reverse complement strand
GGTTGTAAGTTTCACTTTCTATTGAATTAATACAACAATATGTCCCTTTCCCATAAAGATGATGTCATTTTATTACATAATTCCTTGATCATATGTATAGACTAGTCGTTGAATATCTTAACTTGTCATTACTTTGATTGGTTCGTTTTGTTCTGATCTGGAAGGGACGAGAGCATTGAAGCAAATCTTGGAACAACAGAGACATAAGGAAAGTGATTACAAGGTATGTCCATAACCCTTATCTCTTAGTTCATTCAATAGGCTAGATCTAGGGAAAGTGTAGCATTCTGTTCTGTTTTGTTCTAGATGCCAGGTGGATCTAGGGAGGTCGGTTAGTGTCCGCACCTATGGACTTATCCTATAACAATCACATACTTGCAAACCTTCCTTAACTTTAACAACAAGAGACTAGCATTTTCATCAAACTTTACTTTAGTCTCACATGACTAGTTTTGGATTGGTCAACAAGACTAAGTTGAAATAATCATAATTATGTACCTGTAATGAATAAAGATCTTAAAATAGTACAAAATGTTCTTCAGTGTGTTTTGTGCAATTCCTCCAGGTGTCACTACTTGGAATCTCTCATAAAAGGAGTTATAGAAAAAATGGCATACCTTGTTGAATTCAGGCTTATTGTAGAGAGCGAACTTGTAGAGCATGTCCCACACGAAATATTTATTGTATGGATCTTCAAATTTTACACAAAATACTAGAGAATTGAATCTAACCAACATATTTGGTCTTACTAAATTTGGATCTGATATGAAGAATTTATGAAGTTGTTACCCGAAACACCAGTTTTAGACTAGTTTCAAGACTAGCCACAAACCCTATTTTCCACAGAGTGTAACTCCAAAAATACAACGAAACACAAGCTAAAATATGTACCACAACTACATGGATATTTTTTCTCAATGGCCTCTCAATTTCACATTCTGAATCATTCTAGAAAAAATGTTATTGCAAAAATGGTAAGATGACCTGTAAATAACATACCTTAGAAAACATCACCAAAAGAATTTATCCCCCCTTGAATTTCGGCCTTCTTTACTTCACCTTCCCTATGAAATTCGGCTTAGATATTTTTTGGTTACCTCAGTAAGTTGTAGATATTCAATATGCTCAAGTGTGATTGAAATGAGAGAGCCTTTCCTCTTATTTATACTTTCATGTAGCTTCCTTAGAAGCATCTTCTAGACCACTTTGTCCACATAGTCACCTATGTCCAACTTTACCCAAATTTCCACTTGTACATGAATCCAATAACCACTTGACCACTTAACCCATTTTCCTCATTTTAGGGTTAACCTTCTTATAACCACTTTCCATAATTATAAATTTCTCCATTTACTTTATTATTTAAATAATCCTCGACTTTGTCACTTCACTTTATTATTTAAATAATCCTCTTTGATTTTTTCACTTCACTTTATTATTTAAATAATCCTCTTTGAATTTGTTACTTCACTTTATTATTTAAATAATCCTCTTTGACTTTGTCACTTCACTTTATTATTTGAATAATTTCTTCTTTGCAATCACTTTATTATTTGAATAATTTCTTCTTTGCAATCACTTTGACTTCTTTGACCTTTTGGGGTTTCAAGCCAACCATACGAGGGTCCTTCAACTTCGTAAGGCCATAACTCTCAAACCGTGAGGAGTTGTGTGACGTTCCACATACCACAATAAATGGAATGACATGTACTATCCATATAGAATAGTCGTACCTAAAAATATATCAAAAATATATCATTATACATAAAAAAAAAATGTGGTTCCATTACTCAAACCTTTGTGCTACTAGGATTCACTATCAGACTTTCTTCAAGGGTTGACATCAATGATGAACAAACCAATTAATCAACATATAGTATATGGTCGTATGGATACTTAGTGCCATATTAAATCATAACCAAGGAATCAAAAAGGAGCTAGCACTGGTTCAAAAAGGTGTTTAACATAAACCTGGTATCTTTAGTTTTATTAAATTTTAGCCTTATCTAGGCTCTAAGTTATTAGATTTAATTATATCATTTTTAAATTTTATTTAGTTTTAATAGTTATATTTATGATTTATTTGTATATATTTATTCAAATTTATAAAATTAATTGTATTTCGTTTCGAATATATATAATATAGTATTGAAAACTAATAAAAAAGATGTTTTGTTAGTTTTTAATACTATATTCTATATATTTAAAATGAAATATGATTAATTTTAATAAATTCCAATAAATTAAACAAAATACAATTAATAATATAATTAATCTTAATAATAAAAAATAATGTGTGCAGATATATCATGATTAAACATGGAGCGTTGATCAGAAAAGCACGGATATCTATGGTTTATAACAAACCTTGCTACACCAGGTCGATTGGCATTTAAAAGGGCATAACCCCCGAGGTGACATAGGGTGGATTTGACCCATGCTATGTGTCGACAAACAAATCCACCTTGGCCCCCGGTCGCATGGTATTCCAAACCGTCACTTGACCCTGTGTGGAACTATGAAATGAAACCACCCAAATGCTCCTGAAACTGTCAGTTTTGTAAATATTTTATTTTTAAATATGTTATATTAGCAATTAATAAATGATTTGTTTAAATGTGTGTGTAAATAAAATATTGTTTGTTGGGTTCTGTTTATAAAATTCCACTAGTTATTGTTAATGAAGGCCAAAAACGACCTGAACTCACCTGAGACTTTTCAAAGTGTACTTTTGTCGAATTTTTGAGCAAAATCAAGGGTTTTCTTCAACAGTTATTCTGGGTAAGAAGATAAAGTCCCATTTCCTGTCAATTTGTCAAAATATAAAAACCCACAAGTTGTAAAAAGTCCATAACCGTATCTACAATAGACCCTGATTTAGAGGACATGGATTGTCAAATTTTTGACCCAATTACTTGATTTGATCTCTATGGATTGCATAAACTATATTTTGATAGATATAATAAGTTACATGATTATTTTCATGCATGGGAGTCTAACTTCTCCTATTTCATTATTCCACAGAATTATAATTTCCCATAATGTTTTCACTGGCATGCTTTGAATTATGTCCAGTCCTCTAGGAGTATATTATCTAGAATTGGGTCATTGTTATTTGAAATTTTAGCTGAGTCAATTTGTGAGGTGTTGAAAGTCCAATAAATTATAGATGCTCAGGTCTTAAATGAAGAATATTTAGCCATTGTTTATAAGGAGTTGAATTTACACGACATACAAGCTTTAATATTTCTTTAATGGAGAAAGATAGCAATCCTCCTGAAGAGTGTGATAATTATGAAACTGTTATATTTTCACCAATCTTGCAACATATTATCATTATGGCTTGAATTGTTTTGTGATATTATAGTGATAGGATTGTGGATAACACTATATTAGGTCTATTTCAATCTATTTTCCCTTTGACAATCCAACCAATTGTTAGATTCCATTTTGCACAGTATATAGCTAATTCTCTGCACTATCAACTCACTGAATTTACACTGAGTAGATCTTGTAGACATCAACCTTATCTAGTATTTGTTTTTGTTTTTCAAAGAAAATAAATTTTGAAATTTGAACTTAGAAAATGAAGATAATGCCAGAAATCATGTGGCAGTCATTCATTGGACACGAATAGTCATAAAGCAGACACACAATGTTGGGATTTCAAACTTTGTCAATACATTTATGGCAATATCATATACCATGTTTCATATAGAAAGTCCTCCTATAATATTTTCCGAAGTAAAGACACTTTTTGCATGAATCTTTAGAAACTAAACTAGGAGAGTAGTATTTATTCAAGCAATATACTGAAATAAGGATATATGGAGCATAAATCAAACCTTTTAGATTGCCCAAATTCCTTACCCTAAGGATTTTTTCCTTGGAATTCATAAGGAAAAGTCTTAATTTAGATGATATTCATTTTGTTTCAAAGAAAAAGAGGACCAATTTCAAGTTGAAAAGAGAACTGGGACCTTTTATTGTGAACAATAAAACATATTTGTAGGTTGTAGAAGTGGGACCTTTTGACCAATTTCAGTGTTGCAAGGATTGAATCTTGAGAAAGGAGAAACATGGAAGTATGATCCTTTTGGAATCATATCATCCAAAATACAAGAGTTTCAATTAACTTCCTATGAGCACCATATAAAACCTAAAACCTCAAGTGGAGCATATAATGAACCAATACAGTTGAAAACATGTTCAGAAGATTCTTCAGGGGAAAATACATAATGTATCTTAGTTTCTTAGACAATGGTCATTGATACACCCCAGTAGAAAGAGAAATAATTTAAACGAAGTTTTGTAGAGGAGATTCAAGTTGTCTCAGACTCAGAAGATGAGAATTGTAGGAAGAAGCAAAGGATTGAAGGAAACAAAGAGGAAATTTCAGAAGAATATATTTAAGTTATAGAAGATACACCGGAAGAGACTCAAAAGAAACCTAATTTTACAATAGAGTTTATTCCATCAAATCTCTTTGATAACAACCAAAATCAAGAAGGTCAAAAATACTCATAAATCAATCCAAAAAACACATTTTCAGAATATGAGAAAATGAAGGACAAAAATATAGAGATCAAGGGAATTTTGTTTACTGAGCTTCATCAAGAATATTCTAAATATATATTATTTTTTGCATTACATTTTGAAAAGTGAATATTTAATTTGTCACTATTAGAAGCTAATGATCAAAACCTTAGAAGTGTTGACAATTATAGAGGAACAAAATTTTCAGTTTATCTTGAACAAATTCATATAGTTGACAAGATGGACTTGCTCAGACAAATAAGAGAAATGTTGAATAGATATTTCATCCATATGACTCTTGATATGGATATATTACAAAAGGTAAACAAACAATTGAAGGAACAACTAAGATAGGAAAATGTACTTATTGGGACAAAGAAAATAAGGATTGATGACTTGACGAAGAAACTCTTAAGACTAAGAGACAATTCTAAGGATAAGGAACCAATGCAACATACAATGAGATAAAAATATAATTCAATCCTTATACTAAATAATAAGCTACATTTGATTGATCTTGATCGTATGTAGACTCCAGAGCTATAAGCAATCCAACGAGAAAAAATACCATATTTTAAATCAAATGGTTCATATGAATGAATAGATCAAATTATATCAAAAATAAATTCATATTTTGAAATAGGAATCTTCATCATCATGATATTCAACATCTACAAATTCATCAAATGATCTAGTTAAGGCTTCGGCTGAGCTAAATTTTAAAGAAATTGAATTGGAAAAATCCAAGAAGGAAGTGTCTACACAAAATGAGAAATAAAAATTCTTAGAGATCAAGTTGTAGAAAGAGATAAACAACTTAAGATATATCAGCAAGCTAGGCTAAGAAACTAGAGTATTATGAGTTGTTGAAAACTAAATTAGGAGGAAAATCCTATTTGATAGGAGATAGACATTTGCTTTGGGAAACAATTATGAGGAAATCACCAAAATTTGGGATTATATCATAATAATGGATGAAGAATCTAGTTTGGCAAGGAAGGTGGACACAAACGTTAAATCTTATTTGCAAGAGCTAGGAAACAGACCCCAGACAACTACCAAAATTATTAAGTTGCTTAATTCCAAATGAAATGAGGAATTGAGTAAAAAAGGAATTAAAAACCGAACCAGCATGGTCATGGAGATTGAAAAGGTTTTTACAAAAAGAATCCTAATTCAAAAAACTCAAAACAAATTAATTCCTTTACAAAGTAATGTTGAATGGTTTTCTATCATTTACATGAAAAGGGTTGAAAAGGGTTTACCATAATGTTGGGAAAAAAAGGGAAATTTATTCTCTCTTCAAAATTACTAGCAATTTTTTATAAAAGCTAGAGAGGATACAAATGAATTAAGAGGAATTACAGGAATGTTAAAAGGTCCAACAATTGTTGACCTTTTGGAGGATGACTTCTTCCTTTTATAGAAAATTGGGAATTTATCTGTAATTACCACAACATATGAAAGATATACTGAAGTGGATATTTATTATAATAAAAATATGACTTTTAAATATCCAACGGAGCAGGATTAGGATCGAACCATTCGGTTAGAATGACTTGGAAAACAAATTTCAGCAAAATCATGGATTTTGTTCTACAAATATTTTATTTTTGTAATTTATGTTGACTTGTAAGTAGATTGCATAAACATTATTTGCTACAAGTGATATGACTATAAGTATTCAATTGATTGTAATGTAAATATATTGGTGTTTGTTGCAAGGCCCAAGAACAAACAATTATTAATGAAAAGTTTCATTTACAAAGATCAAAAGATTCTTGTTTTCATGATCTGGGTTATGTGCTTATGAGTAATATGTTCTTCTGAGCATTCACAATCATTTGTTTTCTTTATATCTACATGATAAGTGTGACCATTTGGTACAACATCCATTGTTGCAACAATAAAGGAAAATCATTAAACATTTCTTTCAATTGATTCACTATAATTGTTTCTATGACCTATGTTTTATTATTATGCCTTTAAATTTTAAGAGAAGTTAGTTTTTCTATGACCTATGTTTTATTTTTATGCCTTTAAATTTTAAGAGAATTTTTCTCTTAAAATTTACTAAAACATCTTCATCACAAGGATTTAGTTTTGTTTTCTTATTCCATTAAAGGATAAGTAATATTTATTCAATTCAAATACATTATTTATCTTTTCATTTTTTTCCTTTTCACCTATACATCATATTGATAAATTTCAATCAATTTAGAGAGTGAAAACAAGCCTTTTAAAAACTGACAAATATTTATTGATAGTTAAGTAGAAATTATAGGCACTACACAAGTTCTTTGTTTAGCTACAGAAAAAATCAAAAATAATTGTACATTTTTCTTTAAATTAATATGTATTGATCGCTATGGGGAATCGAGATTACGTGCGGGGTGGGGCTATTGAGATTGATGCAAGGGGGGGTGGGGGGGCCAGGGGGAGGGAATGAGCCTCCACCTTCATGTGGTTGGCCCTATTTAGTAGAGAAAAAATTATTCTCAAAACCATGAGGAGCTCATTAAGGTATTCCTATTGTCTATTTAATGATATTGTTTTTGGAGATTATTGAATGTAATTTGATGTGGAATTTTATGTTCTCCCTTAACATTGATGTTTTCAAATGTTCAATGTGTAGAAAGGAATATTTCAAGGACTTGGCGATGTAGAATGTTTTCTCGAGTTAGCGATTGATTCAATGAACATTCACAACAATATTGATAAATCAGATGGAAGGAAAAAATTGAGTTCTAATTTTAAAGTTTCTTTTACTAAGTTTTATTATTTTATTATTTATACGTTTCTATTTGTATTGGCTTGCTATTTTATATTGTTGACTTATATATCTAGCTCAAAAAAATAGCATATTTTATTTTTTTTGTGTAAAATAAATAGTTTAATCAATGGCCCCTATATCATAATCAATATGCCCACAAGGGTGTAGACCGATTGGTAAGTGCCATGTAAATGGAAGGAAATGTAAAAATGAGGTCTCGTGTTTGATTCTCACCCCGATTTACCTGTGCCCCATGCTTGCAGTATGTGTGGATGAAACTGGAGGTTATAGAGGTAGCAAAAAGGAATCGACCCCATGTCACGCGAGTAAGAGAATAACGAGTTTCTGATTCCACCAGTCACAAAAAAAATATCCCAATCAATATAAATCAATGCTATCATCTTTGAGATTCAGAATTTTTTCACTATCAAAACGATATAGATATTATGAGTATAGTGTTCCCTTAGATTTCACTCCTCAACAAGGTAATACCCAACACATTGATGCAGGAGCATCGTAAGCATCTAGCCAAGCAAGCAACGTAAAATGTGGAAGATAGTTGGAAAAGCACCAGCACACGTTTTTGAAATGTTTTGAAAAATTAATGAAGTGGATATTAATGTGATAGCTGGGGGAAGCATACTTGCATTTATATCTTAGATGTTGTAAACAAATCTTGAGCATTGCTCTCATCTGTAGAATGTAAAGGCATTTATACGTAATTAATGAAAGTAGGTAGGTTTGAATTCATAGATTAGACAGTTTAGAGAGTAGGAGGGAAAACGGATATAGACACCCTCACCCTTGTATCATTGTAACAATAAAAGATCATTCAAAATTCATAAGCAGTAGAGTTGTAGCAGAGAGATGTATAGAAGAACCCATGTACAAGAGCACTTGAGTTAATATATGAATCTTTGACTCAATTTTCATGGTGTTGTGATGCTTACTGTTTAATGGTATGTTTACAATTGTTTTGTTTCTCTGTATGCATTTTTTTTAATGATGTGTTATGTGTATGATTTCATGTTGAGTGTATGAAGTCTGAGAGAGGAGGAGAATGAGTTTCAATTGTTTCTCTTCCTGAGAATTCCTGCAAGGAGTGTAGTGAAACGTCTGCAAGGTGTGCGTTGACAAGAGTCTGAGTTTTATCTCACAAAGCTCAAGAGAGATACCATTGTTCTCATACCAATAGAAGTGAAGGTGAAGCATAGAGCCATGCAAGGTGTGCACAGGCTAGTTGAAGCCTTAGAAGTTATCGACTAAGGTGAAGGTGGAATACTATTGTTGCAAAGAGTGCACAAAGTCGAGGACGCAAATAACCAGAGGTTATTTGAAAGATTGCCGCAAGGAGTGCGAGCATGATCTCTCTTGGAGACTTAATTCCACAAGTGAAAGCCTGGGAGGGTTAGTGCCTTTGAAGAGTTCAAAGGAAGACGGGGAGAAAAATCATCGCACGGAAGTTAAGTTCAGTGGAAGGATGCCAAGTCAGTTTGGCCATAGATTCTTGAGGAGTGAATCAGATGATCAGAATTCTCCATGGAGAACTCGCGAAGTCGCGAGGACCATAGGATCCAATGAAGATGCAAGGTGGTTAGGAGTTGGGTGAACCCATCACTTTGGTTTCAAGAATCAACGTGGACCATTTATTATGGTCAGTTGAGATGTTAGATCATTTCAGAACTTCGGGTTTCTTAAGGTTGAAGTGCAGACCAAAACCTTTGGTCATTCACATTCCTAAACCATGAAAGGGATTATCGCGTGTGAAGCTGAATGAGTGAGTTTCGACACTTCAGGAATTTGGGGTTCGGTATTTTGAGAGTCCTGACGACAAAGAGTCAGGACATAGTAGAGTGAAAATCCTGAAGTTGTCAAACGCGATAGGACTTTGGCATGGAATTTCAGGATTTTGGCACTTTGGGTGTCAGGAAGCAGAGGGGCAGCGATTTTTGGAATCGAGAGTTCAAGTTTTTGGTTCGCAAAATCCCAAGAGCGAAAGGAGAAAATCCCTAAAAAGGTCACAGAAGAATATCTTTGGGTTCCAATCAGGTTTCAAGGTTCCAGGAGTAAAGAGACAGAGTTGCATGTCAACGCAACTCCTGAAATCACGAAGAGCGAAAAGCCAAAAGCAAGGTCCCAAGCACCAGTCGGAGGATACATGTGATGGAAGTTGAAATATGTGGTCAAGCTTTGACGAAAGTATTGAAAGACCATCGATCTCACAAAGAAGGGGAAATTTTAGAAACCGGGAAATCATAAGGGAAGAGGAACGAGTGTTGGTCGCTCACTCATGTCTCAAAAATCCAAAATAACTGGTAGCAAGAAGTGTGTGTTTGGCACATTGAAGGATTCAACCCTCGTTGATGTTTTGGGTTTTAGAGGTTGAAGATATAAGGGGCTTGACAATAGGATTCCCGAGATCGCGAAATCTGAAATCCCAAAAGGGAAAAAAACCCCGATCACATTTGTTGGTCGGTTGTGGAGTTAACGCCTGTGTTTAATCATGTAGGCATAACTCAGAAGGACCTGTGAAATACACCTATTTGTGTGCATGAAGTATTCCATGTGGGGAAATCAAAGAGTCAATCAGACTTAGGGGAATATTTAGAATGATACTGCATGGATCTTGGCCCGAGGGTCAGGGGTCTGCGTCAGTTGTGGCATCAGAGTTGCAGAACAGATTCTTTGCTTTCTATAGTAGAGAAAAGAGGAACATTTTACATCCATGCCATCGAGAAGAAGAGACAATCCAATCCCAATGCCTGATCCAACAAGGGAAAGATAAATGTGCAAGTTACATTCCAGGCTTGATGCCATGGAGACAACACAGAGGAACACAGTTGATGTTGGGGATGTCAGGGAAGCTGAAAGTGAAAATGAAGTTGGAAATGAAGGAGAAGAATTTGCAGTCGAAGATGTTGCATATGAATGCCTATTCAGGGTTGTTACAAGGATAGGTGCCAGAGCAAAAATGGACATTCCAGTGTATGAGGGAAACTTGGATGTTGAAGATCTTTTAGACTAGATTAGAGCTCTGGATAAATACTTTGACTATGAGGATGTTGAGGAAGACAAGAAGGTCAAACATGTCGTTACTAGACTTAAAGGTCATGGAACACTATGGTGGGATGAACTGCAGGCTGACAGACGCTGCAAAGGCAAGCAGAAAATCAAGAGCTGGGATAGAATGGTTGCAAAGATGAAAGCCAAATTTATACCTAGGGATTATCAAACCACTCTATTTCGGAGGATGGAAAATTTGAGACAGAAGTTGATGCCAGTGAAAGAATACACTGAAGAATTCTACAATATAAACATCAGAGCAGGTCATTGTGAAAGTGATGATGAAAACGTTGTCAGGTACATGAATGGTATGCGATATGACATTCAAGATGAGATGAGCATGATGACCATTCAAAATGTGGAAGATGCTTATCAGATGGCTCTGAAAGCTGAAGAGAAGTTGAGCCAGAAACAAGGACAAAGAGTCTGAGGTAGAAGTCAAGCCAGAGGCAAAACAATTTCCCAAGACATAACTCATAAATCTAAAGAAGAGGGGAAGAAACCTCAAACTCAACATGAGAGGGGATGAATCTCATAGAGAGGGTAGTATGCTGATAGAAATACTTTTCCTCGAGCTAGAGGAAGAGGAAGAGGTAGAGGCGGTGAAGTAAAATGCTTTGTCTATGGAAAGATTGGACATAAATCCTATGAGTGTCTAGATAACTAGAAAGATGGTGGTGAAACTCACATTGCTGAATCTCAAGGATGGAATGTTGAGGCAGAAGATGCTAAGGGTGGAATATCTTTGATGATGAGGAAAGTTCTCTTGAAGCCAGAGAAGGAGGCAGAGAACCCATCCCAAAGAAACAGTCTGTTTAGGACTGTTTGCAAAACTAAAGACAGGGTATGCAAGGTCATAGTGGACAGCGGTAGCACAAACAATATAGTATCTACAAAGATGGTAGAAAATTTGGAGATGGAGATTGTTGTACATCCAAGCCCATACAGAGTTTTGTGGCTACAAAAAGGACATCAGGTAAATGTCAATAAACAATGTTTAGTTGAATTTAAAATAGGAGGATATAAAGATGAAATATTATGTGATGTCATTCCAATGGATGTTTGTCATCTATTGTTGGGTAGACCATGGAAATATGACATAAACGCGATTCATGATGGGAGAAAGAACACGTAGACCCTGGAGAACAATGGGAGGACTCACATATTGTTGTCGATTAAGGATAAAGAGGTGAAAACAGAGATGAGCAACATTGTACTTCTCATAAGTGGGAAGGAACTTCTTAAGGAGGTTAAGAAGAAGGAAGACACACAATTTATTGTGGTCAGGAAGCCTAAAATTGTTTTGATCAGTACAAGAATAGATGATTTACCAAAAGAAATCCATGAGTTGTTGGGAGAGTTTGTTGATATAATAGTGGACGAACTACCTTGTTTGTTTCCACCTATAAGGAGTATAAGCCATCATATCGACCTTATACCTAGAACCAGTTTTCCAAACAAAGCCGCGTATAGATTGACGCCACAGGAAAATGAAGAAGTCAAGAGACAAGTCCAGGACTTAATGGACAAGGGATTGATTCGAGAGAGCTTGAGACCATGAACTGTTCCAACAATGCTCAGTCCAAAGAAAGACGGAGGATGGATAATGTGTACAGACTCAAGGGAAATCAATAAGATTACCATCAGATACAAATTTCCATTGCCAAGGATGGACGACTTAATGGATTGCTTGAGTGGAGCAAAGTTTTTTTCAAAGATTGATTTGAAAAGAAGATATCATCAGATTAGAATGAGAGAAGGTGATGAATGGAAGACAACATTCAAGACAAATGAGGGGCTATATGAATGGCTTGTCATGCCATTTGACTTAACGAATGCACCCAGTACTTTCATGAGATTGATGAATGAAGTCCTAAATGATTTCATAGGGAAATTCATCATTGTATATCTTGATGATATATTAATTTTTAGCAGGATAGAAGCAGAGCACTTAAAGCATTTAGCTGTAGTGATGAGGAGATTACAGCAAGAGAAATTACTGATCAATATGAAGAAATCGTCATTTATGAGGACAAAACTCATTTATTTGGGTTTTGTTATCTTTGCAAATGAGCTAAAAATGGATCCAGAAAAGGTAAAGGTGATTAAGGATTGGCCATCGTCGAAGAGCATATTTGAAGTACGAATCTTCCATGGTTTGGCTAGCTTCTATAGGAAATTCATCCAAAACTTCATTGGAATTAGCACACCGATGATGGATACGGTGAAGAAAAGACATAAATCTTTTCACTGGACAAAAGAAGCAAAGAAGAGCTTCAATCTACTGAAGAAGAAGATCACTGAGCAACCAATTCTGGTTTTTCTGGATTTCAGCAAGACATTCCAAGTTAGGTGTGACGCGAGTGGGTTTACAATTAGAGCGGTCTTGAGACAAGACGACAGGCCAGTCACATATTTCAGTGAAAAAATAAATGAAGCGAAGACTAAGTACTCAACATATGACAAAGAATTATACACAATCATACAAGCGCTGAAGAAATGGAGACACTATTTGGTTTCCAAGGAGTTTCTTTTGTACAGTGATAATCATGCTTTACAATTCGTGACTCAACAGGAGAAGTTGAACCAAAAATTAAGAAAATCATGTATTTCCATATTTATATTATAAAATTACATCTCACACACAACAAGCATACACAGTTGCAGATAAAATACAACTTATTCTATATTAATATAATAAATAAAAATGAATGTACAAAACATGCTTGTGAAGAGAAACACAAACCACCTATAAACTACCTGTTGTAACATAGGTTTAAATTCTAAATAAAAAATCAAAATTATTATTAGAATAGGTATTTTTGATTTCTATATTATTTTATTTTGTTTGTTTTGTCTAGATGTTAACTTGGTTTTAATCTATTAGAGTGATTTCTCTTCTTTTATTTTGTGTTGGTTTTGTTTCTATATTAAGTTGTATATTTCATTAATGTACATTTAGTTTAATTTCTTTTAATGTACAAGTGAACTAGTTATGTTGGAGCTTGGAATCCCAAAAACTAGTCATAAAATACATCTTCTTTGTTATTTAGCATTAGAAATAAGATATATGAAAATATAAGACAAACTAAGGCCACAATAAATCTCTGGGTTTAAGCAATATCTTTACCAAGATTTCATTCTTGATGTGGTATGCCCCTCCATAATGGTATATCTTTTTTTCTTTTTTAATAATAACTGAATAAGGACTTTGAATTAAAGGGTTGTGCCATAGTCAAAATAATTGTCAAAATTTACAAAAAATGTCTTGAGAGCACCAAAGCATAGCTATGTTTTCTTACTGATATACAAAACAAATAGAGACTCATAATTTCCAGTAGTGAAATTGTTGAATTACTAAGAGGGTGAATGTTAATGGAGAATTTTATTCATTTTTAACCATATAATCAACGTGTTATATCAATGAAGAATTATTATCCAATAGTTTATGAGTAAATAAGCAATGAATAAAAGAGAAGGCAGCTGCAATACCGCGATGCAGTGTTTTATGTGGAAACCCAAATGAGGAGAAAACCACATAATGATTTTTCTTATGTCTTGAAAAGAATTACATTGGTGAGCTCAACACCTTTGTTTTTTCTAGTTGCAGGCGGAAGGAGCTTCAACCTAGTTTCTCGGTGGCTACAACGGGGAGCTCGACTCCCTAATTCTACGGCTACAACTAGAAGGGAGGCTACCTGGCCCTATGTTCTCATTACAACCACGTCGCCTTGCGTCTTGCTGCAGTAGAAATAGAATGATGGAACCATTGTCAACTTTTCACTTGTGAGATATATGTTGTAAACATATACCAATAAATCGAACCATTCATCAACCATGCCTCAGCACGGCCCTCAACGTAATCAACACATACCACTTGACAAGTGCATCAACCATGCACCAGCATGCTCAAATAACCTATAATCAGCACCGTACCATAATAAGTGCATAAACTATGTACCAAGTATGTACCAGTAAAGCTATCAACTAATCATAAACTATGACTCATCAATATGTGCCAAAACCATCAACTATACACCTCGTGTATGTGCCAACTCATCTTACTTGTCTCAACCATGTACTCAGCATTTACCTTGAAATCCTCATCAGAATTTTACATCATCAAAATGAAGTATGTAGCTCTGTAATATGCAGTGTATATGATCACATTATTGCAAACCTTCGTTAACTTCAACAACAAGAGACTAAGATTTTCATCAAACTTTCTTTAGTCTCCATGCTGAATTTTGGATTAGTCAACAACCATAAATTGAACTAATCATAACTTTGTACAGCGGCCATATAAATCTATAAAACTGATACACAATGTTCTTCAATATTTTTTATGCAATTCCTCCGGTGCCACTACTTGGAACCTCTGGAAAATGAGTTATAGAAAAATGGCATACCTTGTTCAGAACGGCTTATTCTGGAGGGTGACCTTGTAGAGTGTTCCCCATGTGGAATATTTCTTGAATGGATCTGAAAATGTTACAAAACCGACTACATATGGTACCCTAACCATCGCATTATGTTTCACTGAATTTGGATCTGTTATGAAAGTTAGATTTGTACCCAAAACACACATTTTTGATAGTTTGAGGAAGGGACCAATACAAAACCCTATTTTCCACAGTGTAACTCCAAAATACAATGATGACCAAGAGATGAATTTTTTACCAAGATACTTGGATATGTTTTCACAATGGAATGAAATTTCATGGTATGAATAATTATAGAAAAGCGTTATAGCGAAAATGGTGAGATGACTTTTGTAAATAACACATACCTTAGAAAACACCATCAAAGAATTTATCCTTCCTTGCATTTGACCCTTCTTTTCTTCACCTTCCCTAATAATTTAAGCTTAAGATATCATTGGTTACCTTAGACACCTATATATATTCAATATGCTCAAGTGTGATTAAAATGAGAGAGCCTTGCCTCTTATTTATATACTCAAAAGTAGCTTCCTTAAAAGCATCTTCCTACAGGTCGCTTGACCCCACTTTCCTTATTTTAGGGGTTAACCCACTTCTAATTTCTCCATTAAATTTATTGAAATAATTTATTTTGTATTCAATTTAAATTATAATACGTCATTATTCCCTTTATTATTTACCTTTTTAAAATCCTCTTAAACCACTTTGACTACTATGACCTTTGAATTAATAGATGTATATGAGGGTCCTCCAACTTATTGGAGCCATAACTCTCAAACAGTGAGGGGTTATGTGAGGTTCCATACCACCCGATGGAATGACATGTAATATCCATATAGAATAGTATTATCTGAAAATATATCATAACTCATCTTGTTATCAATCAAACAAACTTGGGTCCATTACCCAAACTTTGGGGTCTCCAACTTCTCATGGACATAGCTCTCTCTAGCGTGAGGAGTTATGACATTCCATACCAGAAATGGAATGATAGGAACTCTCCATGTCGGTGTTTAACTGAAAAATTCAGTATACTTCATCTCATTATTCCATAATTAAGCATGGGTTCTCTTACTGCAAAAAGCATCTTCATGTGATGGATTTCACCATAAAGGGGACCACTTTGTATTCACATCCATATTTACTTCTTATCAGCCATGAAAATACAATAATGAGTCATGTTTAGATCAAACAATCTTGGGTCATTACCCAAAGCTTTGTGCTATGGTTCTTCAAGGGTTGACATCAATGAAAACCAACCTTAATCAACAATCTCCCCTTTGGCATTGTGAGCTTTAATGCAATATTGAAATGGGTCCATTACCCAAACCTGGGGTCTCCAACTTCTCATGGACATAACTCTCTAACCGTGAGGAGTTATGTGACATTCCACATACCACCAGAAATGGAATGATAGGAACTCTCCATATCAGATAGTTTAACTGAAAAATTCATTGTCCTTCATCTCATTATTCCATAATTAAGCATGGGTTCTCTTACTCTGCAAAACATATTCACGTGAGAGATTTCACCATAAGGGGACCACTTTGTATTCATCCATATTTACTTCTTATCAGCCATGAAAATACAATAATGAGTCATGTTTAGATCAAACAATCTTGGGTCCATTACCCAAACCTTTGTGCTATGGGGATTTCTTCAAGGGTTGACATCAATGAAAACCAACCTTAATCAACAATCTCCCCCTTTGGCATTGATGGAAACATTCTAATGCAATATTGAAATCATATCACTCATGCTCCCCCTAGAACCATGCCTCTTTCCTCTGTATCTGATAAATTTGCCTCTATCCTCTGCATATGATAAATTTACTCCCCTTGGATCCATGCCTCTATCCTCTGCATCTGATACATCTCTCCCCCTTTATCATCAATGGAAAAGGTATCTTTCCATCCGGGGCTGCTCCCCCTGACTGAACTTTCCTCTTATGGTGATTCCTCGTGTACATCTAATACATATACGATAAGCATTCAAAAATCATTCAAAAAGCATTCATTTTGGAGTAGAAATAACTCCACGTCTTTGGCAAATATATTCAAAGGCTTCCAATGGAAGTGTTTTTGTTAATATGTATACCACTTGTTCTTTTGTGCCCACATACTCA
>SNQJ01S0200724.1:0-14311 GCA_010110895.2 Picea sitchensis | reverse complement strand
GGGAAGGAAGCTCCAACCCCCTAGTTTCTTAGGCTACAACTTGAGGGAAGATCCAACTCCCTAATTCTCTGGCTACAACCAGAAGGAGGCTACAACCCCCAATGTTCTATGGCTACAACCGGAAGGTGGCTACAACCACCTGTCCTTGCCCCATACTTCCACCCTGAAGTAGAAGTAGAATAATGGAACCACTGTCACACTATCACTGTTCACTCTAAGTTATTGTTGTATTCCACTAGGAGCGAAATAGAGAGAACCAAATAGAATTAAAGAGCACCAGAAACGATCCACAATTACTCATGAAGAGATGCAGAACTAGTCCAATAATCTGTCATGAGAAAACAATGGCACCACTGAACATTGGAGCACCATCTACTGTAGTGAGGAAATAGGTGAAGAGACCAGTAGCATCACCATAGGTCAAGGAGGTAGTTGGAGCTTCATCTTTGGCGCCACCATCAATATTTCACAAATAATACCTATTTTCATTGATAGAAAATGCACAACATCTCAATGTACCAAAAAATGGGAAGTACCCATTGTTGATAGGACTAGTTCTAGATGGTGTAAGTAGTGATGAAGGCATGCTCGGGAAGATTGATACCCTTAATTTTATGGACCATGATCTCATGGATGCACATAAATTCCTTGAGTTGGATATGGAGAAATGTTTATGCACTAGGAGCATCCCAGAAATAGGATCAATCATGATCGATCCATAGGAGTGGGTGTCAGGGTTGCAGAAGGAAGGAATATTGAACCTATTGGAAATTTCACATTTCGGGTGGAGTACAAAAATTAATTCATGTGTGAAGGTATTGTTAAATTGTTTTCATGGGGGSACACTCTAGTTGGACCCCCCAGTATCAATCGATACTACACTAATTATGTGAATAATAGGACTTCCAAAGGCTGGACAAGACACTACCATTCTATTCAACAAGGCAAGAGAGTGATCCCTCTCTGAGTCAATGAAAGAGAAATTCRATACATTCAGAGGAAAAAGGGGTTTGGATGTTAAGTGCATCAACGATAAAAATGTTAGGTTTGTGACACATGTATTGACCTACAAGATGTTGTGAAAATGTCGCAAAGATGAAGTACTAGTTGMAATCATTGCAACCAYGGAGAAATGTATGGAAGGAGTTAAGATGAACTCGGATACCTTTTTAGTCAACTAATTCTTACATGATTGCATGGAGGCCCAGGAAAAGGGCACAGAATTCCATTACGCATGGTTGTTGATATTTATTGCATTGGTCTGGTGGAAAGAACCAAGATATTACCAGTGAATGCACACATCCAATAGCAACAATTTGGATGCAAGGTATGCCAATTTATCGCACACAAAAATTAAGAGAATACATAATGACAGTAATGCCATGTTTTTTTTTACTTGGAAAATATCACATACATAGTTGGGCACACAACTCGAATATTAGTTGAAACAGTAGAATAATATAAATATATTGTGCCTTTTAGAGAATGAATGCACCATATGTACGTACAGACAAGGAAGAATCTAATGTGCAAATGGTTTCCAGCTATTTACCAATTGAAAATAGAGGACGTGATCTTGATATTCAATGATTGGGAGGAAGACTTGAAAATCCCAGACGATAAAATAGGGCACTCAGATGAAGGTGAAGAGAAAGAAAAAAGTGGTGAGGATATTGATGATGAGAATAACAACAAAATAGGAGACCATCCTGGGCCATCCACAATAGTGGCACAACAATCTTTCCCAGTAGTAGGGACAAAAGGAAAGGGTGCAGGGACATCATCTGTAGGGGGGTGCACAAGAAGGAGAAAGAATAGAGACATACCCTATTTTATATATTAACTAATGATGATATGGAAATAATTGGATAGTAGTTATGGGATGCCACAAAAGAAATAAAGGAGGAAGTAGCAAGGAAGAAAGAAGAGCAACAGAAGAAAGTGTAGGAGCAACTGGTAGCACTCTAGCAGATGTTGGAAGAAACAAGCATCAAAAAAGAGAAGAGGACCAGGGAAGGACCATCCATGGTGCTAAGGAGAGAACCAGAAATCATGTAGTCAACCCTGACAGAACTAAAAATAGGGCATCTAATGTTATATATTAAATCACATGCATTGGAGTTTCCAATGGGATAATTACATGAGAAAATAAATGCACCGAGCCATATTAATATAGTTGTATCAAATATGCCCATGAAAAGACTACAGGAATTGCAGGCATGATTGTTGCAAGAAATGAATAACAAAGGAGATGAATCCCACAAATAATTGGAAAGAATAAGGGATGAAAGAGCCCAATTATAGGAACAATGTGACATGGAATTGAAAAAAAGAGGGAAATTGAAGGCCAAGTAGAAGAAGTTATGAAGAATAAATATGAGGCTGAGGAGAGGGACAAGAAAGAATTATAGGATAAGGATGAAGTTGAATCCATTACCTAGAAAACCAAACCAGCATTCTAGAAGCTATATAAGATGATTCTATAAGTCCCTATAGTAGTAGAATCTACTATGGAGGAGAACGTGTTGAAAATTAGGGATGTAATTAAAGGTTTTTGTGAACATATTGAGGACTTGAAATTATATAACATGCTAGAAACACCACCAGAGGTGCACAAAGGAAGGGAGAGAATGGAAACAATATCATCTTCCAACATTAAGAAATTAGAATGAGAATGCACCAAAATCTGTGAGGAGGGTGCACAGGTGTGGACAAAATTAATAGAATACCCAAAGATGAAGGCCATGTAGGCCAAGATAAGAGAAGCACAAGAATAGGTGAAATAGGCAACATAAAGTGAAACTACACTACCATTAGTGAAGCATATGTCAACCATTTTGGCTCATCTACAAGCATATGTAGAAGTGGAAGAATGAGGAATCAGTAAAATATCCTTCAACAAATACTGGGACCACTGCAAGAAGAAGTAGTGAGGGTAATTGGAGAGTTTTCCACTGTGTAGGGTAAGGTCAATAAGACAACAATTAAAGTAGAGAACGAACATACAAACTTGATTTCATAAGGGGTATAGGATATAGCAACAATAAAGGTCACAATCCTCAAAGAGGTGCAGGTAACAAAGGTTTCCTCTCAAAAATTCATTTCGAAATGGAAGAGAAAACAACAGGTCTGAGTGGCTTGAGATGAGCCACATGTGAGTGTTGGGGGCTTGTTGGACATAAATCTTGGAAACAATTTTGCAGTTTTGATACAGTTTTTGGGGAAAATCTTAAGTATAGGAAAAGTTCATAGAAGAAGAACGAAATTTAGGGAGTGTGCAACCAAGGCGTAACCAGGATTAAAGTGCACATAAGCAAGATAGTGTGCAAATACGAGAATAAAGAAAACAAATGAATAAAAATGATAGAGGATAAAATCAAGAAAATAAAGTGAGATAATAAGGAATGACATAAGGATGACAACCTAATAGTATGGAAATAGAAGAACAACAAAATTTAAGCAGTATGCAGATTGAAAAGAAGAAGAAAGTAGTTTAACAACCAGTTAACTGAATTGGACATGCATTGTAATGAGTTATTTTTGGGATGAAAAAATTAGGGTTTTTAGCCCTATATTGATTTATAAATATGTAATGGGTTGGAAGAATAGGGGTTCCTCGACATGGATGGTTCCCTGTTAGTTTTTCCATGAATGTAACAGTTTGTTGATGAGAAGAATGAATAAAGGAAGGTTAAAGAGATGATATTGAATCTTTTGTTGTCTGTATGTTATATGTTTTCTTATGGATTATGGATGGTTTCATAGTATACTAGTTGTTACCACTAGGAATCACCCTCAGATTGCATGGAAGGTAATCCCATTACCCATCAGGTTATGTGTAAATATAAATGAGTTTTTAAGGGGTCAAATGGATAAGACTCAAGATGATAATGTTCTAACTTAGAAATATGGGCTAGCATGCACGATAAATCGAGGTCTTGACTAAATTCAATCAGTAAGTGGGAGTAAGGGTGAACAGAGTGAAGACTTTGGTGAGAAAAATGTAGAGGTTACTATAAACATCAGGTCTGCAATCAACCTAGGGAAGAAAAACTCAAACACAAGATATTCTTGAATTCAAAGTTTAAGGACACTAAAGAAACATCATAATAATATTATAATCAAACATTAATCATAATATCACCACAAAAATCCATGTGAATCATTCAAGAATGAATACTTTAGCATCAGAGGAAAATAAGATGGAATAAAAAAGTTGATTTCTATTAACCAAGATGTCTCAAATCACTTGATCAAAATATTACAACATAAGGGAGCCTAGCTCAACCATTTGAACCTACTAAAGAATTTAGACTATCTATTTATAACAAAAGGGGAGGCAACAGCTGGAGGTGCGAGTTGGCCTTCTTCACATGAAAATATCCAAGTAGTGATTTCATCTAACAGTTTAAACTAACAAATGTGCTATAAAAAGGGGAAATGTTGGTCATTGATCCAACCAATCTTTGAACTGACTTTATCTTCCTTGATGCGCAACTCCCTGCATGCCAAGTTTCCTTCAGATGCTTGTAACTTCCATCATGTTTCCAACTACTATCTTTTCCATTCTTCACATCATCAGTCATTCATAAAGATGGTAATTTGATCCCCCTTGATTATTGGTACCTGTTGGTAGCATCCTTTGGGAGTGCTCTTGGTAGTGATATTTTGTAGTGCCTTTACCAAATTCCCTGTGATTCTGTAGTGCAACCTCCAAAATAGGCATGTTGAATAGGTAGCACCAAGTTTGTGTGCCTCTGCACAGAATTCAGCCTCTATCAAAATTTTGGTAGCGCCCACCTGTGTGCCTCTGTCAAAATTTTGGTAGCGCACGCCTGTGTAAATCACTCTCTGTTAAATTTTCAGTAGCACCCACCTGCATGTCTGAATGCAATTTGGTAGCACCCTCGAGTAGTTAGCAGTGACATCGCTACACTAGTCTTATGCAATTTGGTAGCGTTGTAGGTAGAAGACTGATAGAACATGAAAATTAGACAATTATGTGGCACCATAGCACTGTGGAATGTCCGCGCTACTACTATTGAAACCCAAAATTCTGAACAAAATGCATTAGAAACTAGTATAGCCTATATAGGTGGCAGATGTAGTATTTCCTTAATTTCTTATCTTTTGCAAAAAGGGTCCATATTAAAAAACGGAGCTCACCTTTCATCAATTACTTCATCAACCTGATACTCCTTCTTGTAAAAGAAGGATTTCCATTTGGCACAACAATATGTTTCCCTTTAGAGGTAACATGATTCTTTTATGGAACTATGCTCTCCTTGGCTATTGGTTTCTCTTTTTCAATAGCATCTTCAACCAATACATTCAAGTTCCTTTGAGCCATTTCATCTTGAAATTGTTGCATTTATGCTTTGAGCTTTATGTTCTAAGATTGAAATTCTTTGTTTTTCCTATAGAGGTTCTTGAGTTTCCTATGAAGAGGTTGGGCCCTTCTTGCTATAAATATTGCTAAAGCAAGAGTGTGGTTGTAGCCATCCATGATTTCTTTCATATTAACCTTGTCAGACATGCCTTCTACTTTCAAATGAGTCACCTCCTTCCTAGAATCCTTGAGTTGCCTGATCAATCTTTTGAATGTCTTGCTGCTAGGTGGAGTAGTGATGTGAACAGTCTCAACAACTTTTTTTATGGCTTCCTCTTCTTGTTTCACAGGGATTAATTCTTCTATCTCAACAGGCTTCACAATGCCTTTGCCTTTATCTCTCTTCATATTTAGAATGGAGACCTTTGGTAGGACCTATTCTTCAACATCCCCTTTAAGAGATCACCTTGTGAAAGGCATTCTAATCTTGGTGCTAGCTTATGAAGGAGATGAATAGAAGTGTAACTTCCTCCCTTTCTTTGATGTGGCTTTAGTAGAGGAAGGGATCTCTTCTAACTTTGGTGGACGAGGGGGTGAAAGGTCTCTCTATGGAGAATGGTAATCCTCCTCCTCAGTTCTTGCAACCTCCTTTATGGCTTCTTGATATTGAACAAGAGCTTTACTCTTTCTTTTCTTGCTAGCACATGTTGGAACAACACTAGTGGATGGAAAAGGGATTGATATCTATGACTAAGGAGTATATTCTATGTCCAATTTCATGTGAGCAATAGTAATGAAGTGTTCCCATGAGATGTTCTTCTTTCTCAGCTCTTCACAAACCAACATTCTAATCAACTCAGAATGAAAAATGCTAGTATCCACAACCTTTGACATGGATTGAACCCTATCTAACATCTTGCCTATTCTCCTTATCAAATATAAGGGAATGTTCATTTCAATTTTTCTAGTAAAATGCAGCAGAAGCCTTATATGGTACTGGTATAGTGTATTGAACCTCCCTTCACATGTGAAGTACCTCTGAATGATCCTCAATATTTTATCAAATTCTCCAACCAGATGATTTCTTAGTACCCCTTTTGAAAGATTGTCAGTTTCATATTCAAGCTTAAGGAAGTCTTTAGCATAGGCTGCATCCAAGGCCATAGATTTAAACCAACTCTCCCTAGTGATAGGGATCCCTGTAGCTGTTGAAATAGAGGTATCAGACACCTCAAATTATAGGTCCCCTACCTTGGTCTTCAAGCCATCAAAATGTAAGGAAAACTACCTTGTCACCTTAGGATGACCCCTTTTCATATTTTGGAAGAAAGTGAGGCAGCCCACCCTTCGAAAAACTTCTCTAACCATGGTCTCYGSTTCGAATAGATGCATGTTTGCAGGCTCAGTTMTAACCACATTGTCTCCCTTGTGTGACCTCTTCCTCAAAGGAGTATCCATGGTTTAGGATGAAAGATTAAGAGCTATGGAGTGGTGATGACCAAAAGAATCAAAGAGTCAAACTTCAAGTAAAGAGTGGCTGCCCCTTTCTAGGAATTTTCCCTAACTCAGACTAGTTTCTAGCTTAGGAAACACTGTCTGTGAAAATCCCTCCCTTGACTACATACAGATATAAAAACTAAGGAAAAACATATGGTGAAGGTATACCTTGTGATTTTCTTTGAAAAATAGGTCGAAAACAGTCCAACTCAACAGATAGAGGAGGCAGGGGAAAACAAAACATCGTTTTAGTAGCGTTTTTGGGTAGCACATTGTGCATACAGAAGATAAAACTTGCTTGGACACTAAGAGCTTAGGAGAAATGGCGGGTAGATGTATTAAGACCAATAAACAGGTGATGGTAACTGCAGGTTTGAGTGGAGGTAAAACTGATAGGATGGTGATGCAAGAGCATCATCCACAGCCATCAAAGAAAGCACAAAGAGGAGGACAGCTGGAAAATCACCAACATGCATTTTGAAATGTTTTGAATTTGAATGGAAAAGAATTAATGTAATATCTAGGGGAGAATATTCGCATCTATGTTGTGGAGGTTGTAAACAGATCTTGAGTGTTTCTCTCATCTGTAGGATATGGAGGAATTTATGTGTATTGAATGTAAAGTCGTTGTAGCTTTTAATTTCCGATTTGATAGTTAGAGGTTAAGAGGGAAAACAACTGATAGACACTCTCAACCCTTGTATCATTGGAACAACATGACTCGTAAGTTGTAGAGCTGGAAAAGAGAATAGAAGAGAATAGACGATTTTTATGCATTTTAGTTGTTATTTTCCATGTACAGGAGCACTGGAATTAATAGAAGAAAGCTTTGATTCCAAATCTATGTGTGTTTTATGGTTGTTGGAACCACCTGTTAAATGATATGTTACAGTCTTGTTTGCATTCTTTGTATGCATTTTCTTTCAATGCTATGTGTGTGCAGGCTCTAGAATTCTATGTTGAATGTTTGAATTCTAGATAAGGGGAGAATGAGTTTCAGTTCTCTCTCTTTCTGAGAACTCTTGCAAAGAGTGCAGTGGAGGGTCTGCAAGGAGTGCATCGATGAGGTTCTAGGTTTCATCTCAAAACTCTCAGGAAGTATACAATCATTTTTTTACAGGAAGAAGTGCTAGCAAGGCACAGAGCCATGCAAGGTGTGCACAGGCTAGGTGAGGTCTTGGATTTCACAAACCCAAGAGGAATATTGAAAGACTATTGTTGTAGAGAGCGCAGAGTTGAAGGTCCAAAATAACCAAAGGTTATTTGAAATTTTCCGCAAGGAGTGCGCACAGAGACCCTTTTGGAAGACTTGAATTCACAAGAGAAAGATCAGAAGGGATAGAACCTTTGAAGTGTTCAAAGGGAGATGGAGGTTGAAATCATCTTGCGGGAGTTCAGTTCAAGAGGGAGGATGTCATGTAATTTGGTAGGAAGTCCTCGTGGAGTTGAAAATGGACAGTGGAATTGCTTCAAGGAAAAGTGTCGAAGTTCCATGGACCGTTGGATCTGATAGACCAATGATGGGATTAAGACTGAGTGTCTTTCAACACCCATAAGCTCAGGAGGAACCCATCACCTGGGAACCAAGGATCAATGGGAGATGTTGATCGTGTTTTATTTGAGCCATCAGATTTCCTCGGGGTTTCGAGGTTTGTGGGTTTGGTAGGCAGACCAATTCCTGGGTCATTCCAAGTCCCGAGTTGTGATGTATAAGGCAGGAAATCCAGGTCATTGGATCTCAGCAGCAGTAGAACCGTTGGATCAACCCCCCCCACATCATATCATGTATCGAGGTTTAGAGGTCTATAAACCTTTGTTGTGATCACGGAGGTTACAAAACGTCGAAGGTCGAAGTCATGCACGATAGGTGGCATTGACATAGTGTGCAGGAAAGGTGAAAGTGACCAATAGCTGGCATGAACACGTCATTTGGGAGGATTCAACACTCTGTTGACTTATAGCATTTTAGGGATTCACAAGGGAAGAGCACGGGATCTCAACACTCTGACTCGCGAAGTCGCGAGTTGTGAAAGGCACTTACATTTAGGTGTGGGTGTGGTCCTATCGGAATAGGGACTGAAGAGAGGGGGTTTACACCTTAGCCCATTCATATTTCACGTTTTGGTGAGTGCTGATAGTTGTGGCATTGCACTCGGATTGTCCAAATCGCAAGACCCGAAATCGTTGGGGTCTTGGACAAGGGGTTTAATTAACCCTTGGTGTGGTTTAGTGAAGATCCTACACAGATCTCAGGCTTGAGGGTAGGGGGTCTGCAACAGTTTTGGTATCAGAGCCCAGAAAAAATTATTTGCTTTCTGTAGCAGAGAGAAAAGAGGAATTTTATAGCCATGCCGCCGAGAAGAAGAGAGAGGCCAATACCTGGTCCAGCAGTGGAAAGAGAGATGCATTAATTACATGCCAGGATTTATGCTATGGATACAACACAAAGGTGAAAAATTGACACTGGAGATATCAGCGAAGCTGAAAGTGAAAATGAAGCTGGAAATGAAGGAGAAAAAATTGTAGTCAAATATGCTGCAAAAGAATGCTTATTCAGAGTTGTTGCAAGGATAGGTGCTAGGGAAAAAATAGACATTCCAATGTACGAAGGAAACTTAGATGTTGAAGAGCTTCTAGATTGGATGAGGGCTCTAGACAAATACTTCGACAATGAGGATGTCGAAGAAGACAAAAAATTTAAACATGTCATTACCAGACTTAAAGGGCATGCAACAATGTGGTGGGATGAACTACAGGTTGATAGGCATTGCCAGGGCAAGCAGAAAATCAAGAGCTAGGATAGAATGGTTGCAAAAATGAAAGCCAAGTTCATACCCAGGGATTATCAAATCAATCTATTTCAGAGGATGCATAATTTGAGTCAGAAGTTGATGATGGTGAAATAATACACCAAAGATTTCTATAGGATAAGCATCAGAGTAGGTCATCGAGAATGTGATGATGAGAAAGTTGTTAGGTATATGAATGGTCTACAATATGATATTCAGGATGAGATGAGCATGATGACCATCCGAACCATAGAATATGCTTATCATTTGGCTCTGAAAGCTGAAGAGAAGTTGAGCCGAAACCAAGGTCAAAGAGGTCGAGGTAGAAGTCAAAGCAGAGGTAAGACAATTGTCCAGGACAGGACTCCGAAACTGAAAGAGGAAGAAAAGAAACCTCATACTCACGCTAAACGAGGAGGAAGCTCATAGGGGAGACAATATGTTGATCGAAATACTTTTCCTCGAACCAAAGGAAGAGGAAGAGGCATAGGAGGCGAAGTGAAATGCTTTGTCTGTGGAAAAATCAGACATAAATCCTATGAGTGTCCAGATAGGAAGAAAGAGGGTGGTAAAACTCACATTTTTGAAGCTCAAGGGTGGAATGTTGAGGTAGAATATGCTGAGGGTGGAGGATATTTGATGATGAGGAAAGTTCTCTTGAAGCCAAAGAAGGAGCCATAGAACCCAACCCAAAGAAACAGTATGTTTCGCGCTGCTTGCAAGACCAAAGACAGGGTATGCAAGGTCATAGTGGACAGTGGTAGTACAGAAAATCTTGTATCTACGGAAATGGTAGAAAAGCTGGAGTTGGAGATTGTTGTGCATCCAAGCCCGTATAAAGTCTCATGGCTGCAAAAAGGACATCGGGTAAATGTCACTAAACAGTGTCTAGTTGAATTTAAGATAGGGGGATATAAGGATGAAATTTTGTGTGATGTTATTCCCATGGATGTTTGTCATCTTTTGTTGGGGAGACCATGGCAATATGACAAAAATGTTGTTCATGATGGGAGAAAGAACACATACACTCTGGAAAAAAATGGTAGAACACACATGTTTTTGCCTATTAAGGATAAAGAAGTGGTACCAGAGGTGAAAAACACCGTACTTATCATGAGTGGGAAGGAAATTCTTAAAGTGGTTAAGAAGAAGGAAGACACACAATTTATTGTGGTTAGGAAACCCAAAATTGTTTTGACCAGTACGAAAATAGATGATTTGCCGGAAGAAATCCAGGAGTTGTTAGAAGAATTTGTTGATATAATAGTGGATGAACTACCATGTTCATTTCCACCTATTAGAGGCATAATAAATCACATTGATCTTATACCTGGAGCAAGTTTACCAAACAAAGTAGTGTACAGAATGACGTCGCAAGAAAATGAATAAGTTAAGAAGCAAGTCCAGGATTTGATGGACAAAGGATTGGTTAGAGACAGTTTGAGTCCATGTGTTGTGCCTATAGTGTTAAACCCAAAGAAATATGGTGGTTGGAAAATGTGTACAGACTCGAGAGATATAAACAAAATTGCCATCAGATACAGGTTTCCTTTGCCAAGGATGGACAACTTGATGGATTCCTTGAGAGAAGAATTTTTTTTTTCAAAGATTGACTTGAAAAGCGGATACCATCAAATTAGAATGAGGGAAGTTGATTAAAGGAAGACAACATTCAAAACCAATGAGGGGCTATACGAATGGCTTGTCATTCCATTTGGCTTGACAAATGCACTGAGCACCTTCACGAGGTTAATGAACAAGGTTCTCAAGGACTTCATTGGAAAGTCTGTGATTGTATATCTTGATGATATATTAATCTTCAGCAAAACTGAAGCAGAACACTTGAATCATTTAGTTGTCGTGATGAGGAGATTGCAACAAGATAAATTGATGATCAATATGAATAAATCATCATTTATGAGAAATAACTCATTTATTTGGGTTTTGTTATCTCTGCAAATGAATTGAAAATGGATTCAAAGAAGATAAAGGCGATTAAGGATTGGCCATCATCGAAGAGTGTATTTGAAGTTCGAAGCTTCCATGGGCTGGATAGATTCTACAGGAAATTCATCCAAAACTTCAGTGGAAATAGTGCACCAATGATGGATATGGTGAAGAAGCGGAATAAATATTTTCATTGGATAGACGAAGTGGAGAAGAGATTCAATTTGCTGAAAAGGAAGATCACTGAGAAACTGATTCTGGTTTTTCCAGATTTTAGCAAGACATTCCAGGTCAGATGTGACGTGAGTGGATTTTCCATTGGAGTGGTCTTGAGACAAGACAACAGGCCGATCATGTATTTCAGTGAAAAAATGAATGAAGCAAAGATCAAGTACTCCACGTATGACAAAGAATTATACGCAGTCATACAAGCGTTGAAGAAATAGAGACACTATTTGGTTCCCAAAGAGTTCATTTTGTATAGTGATAATCACGCTTTGAAATTCGTGACTCGATAGGAGAAGTTGAACCAAAAACATGCTAAATGGCTTGAGTTCATGCAGAATTTTACTTTCGCGATTAAGCATATTTCTGGAACTGCTAACAAAGTTGTTGATGCTTTGAGCAGGAAATGTTTGCTTATGCAGGAATTCAGAGTCAATACTTTGGGTTTTGATAACCTCAAAGAATTGTACTAGGATGATCCATATTTCAAAGAGGCATATGAGGCGTATGAGAATAAAATTCTTAGGGACAGAAGCCAATGGACCAAATACATGATCTAGGATGGATTATTGTTCAGAGGTAATCAACTATGTATTCTGAAATGCTCCATGAGGGAGAATTTGCTGAAGGAGAAGCACAACAGAGGGTTGGTCGGACACTTCGATCATGAAAAAACATTCTCAAATATGAATGGATCATATTACTAGCCGAGGATGAGAATGGATGTGAAGAAATTTGTGGATAGATGCAGAATTTGCTAGCACACGAAGGGAAAGAGGTAGAACGCAGGGTTATACCAGCCCTTACCCATACCCGAAAGGCCATGGGATGCAGTGAGCATGGATTTCATATTAGGATTGCCAAGGACACAAAGGGGATATTATTCAATCTTTGTAGTGGTGGAAAAATTTTCAAAGATGGCACATTTCATACCATGCCAAAAAAACCAGCGACGCAACTCATATTGTGAATCTGTTTTTAAAGGAAGTCATCAGACTTCACGGCTTGCCAAAGAGAATTGTTTCTAATCGAGATACCAAGTTCGTGGGACATTTATAGAGGATCTTATGGAAGAAGCTAGGGACAAACTTGTCTTTTATCTCATCGTATCATCCTCAGACAGATGGACAGATAGAGGTCGTGAACGGGAGCTTGGGAGATTTGTTAAGAAGCTTAGTGACTGAACACCATAGTCAATGGGATCACATTCTTCCACAGGTGGAATTTGATTACAATGAGTCACTCAATAAAATCACAAGGCAGAGTCCATTCCATATTGTATATGGAATGCAGCCAAGGGGAGTTTTTGAGTTGAAATATTCAGAACAAGTTGAATTCAGGAGTGCTAGTGCAGAGGACTTTACAGAAGGAACAAAAGATCTTCACAATAGAATTAGGGAGTGGTTGCAGAGTTCAAGTCAAGAGTACAAGCGTAGAGCAAATCAACATAGGAGAGAACCTCAATTTGAAGTTGGTGATTTGATTCTTGTGCATTTGAGAAAATAAATATTCCCAAGGGGAACATATAACAAGCTTAAGATGAAAAGGATTGTACTGTGCAAGGTCATAAGGAAATTTGGGTCAAACGCATATGAGGTTGAATTACCTGATGGGGTCGGAATCTCACCTATATCCAATGTCACAGATTTGTACCTTTATAGAGCTAAATAAGCAAGAGCAGAAGATGAACAAGAAAATATTCAATGGAAAAAACAAATGCCTGTAGCTGAAAACCACATATGGAAAGCATAATTGACAAGAGGATTAGCAGAAAGACTAGGAGAAAAGAGTATTTTGAATACTTGATCAAGTGGAAAGAACATACAATTGAAGATGTCAGTTGGGAGAATGAAGCAGATATCCAAACACATGGATAGACACTGCAAGAGCTCATGAAAAGGAGTTCATGAAAATTTTCAAGCCAGAGGAGTTTGATGCAGAAGCATTGTACGCAGCTAGCAAAGCAAGCACAAAGAGGAGGACGGTTGGAAAAGCACCAGCACGCATTTTGAATTTTTTTGAATTTGAATGGAAAAGAATTAATGTAATAGGTAGGGGAGCATATTCACATTTATGTTTTGGAGGTTGTAAATAGATCTTGAGCATTTCTCTCATCTATAGGATATGGAGGCATTTATGTGTATTGAATGTAAAGTAGTTGTAGCTTTTAATTTCTGATTTGATAGTTATATCTTAGGAGGGAAAATGGACGATAGACATGCTCAACCCTTGTATCATTGGAGCAACATGATTTGTAAGCTGTAGAGATGTCGAGGAGAACAGAAGATCATAGAGGATTTTTATGCATTTTAGTTGTTATTTTCGATGTACAGGAGCACTAGAATTAATAGAAGAAACCTTTGATTCCAAATCTATGTGTGTGTTATGGTTGTTGGAACCACCTGTTAAATGGTATGTTACAGGCTTGTTTGCATTCTCTATATGAATTTTCTTTCAATGCTATGTGTGTGTACGGGCTCTAGAATTCTATGTTGAATGTTTGAATTCTGGATAAGGGGAGAAT
>SNQJ01S0200723.1:27020-37273 GCA_010110895.2 Picea sitchensis | reverse complement strand
CTAGAGTCCCATGAACTTACCAATGAGTGCATGTTCCTTCATATACTGGATGTACTCTCTAATAAGCGAGGATGTGGCCTCGTACCTCGTGTTCTTCGCCATTTTCGGCAGACATACGTTTTGAAACTTTTTGTTCAGTTCTTGGATTTGTCCCTCTTTCTGTTTCCTTTACTTTATCTTTGGTAGTCAGGATGGGTCCCTCTGACACTCCTTCCTTAAATGACTTCTTATTGTTCCCTTCTTTTGATGCCTGGGTTACTGTGTCCATGCATTTTTTTTTCCTTTGAGGCTCTGCCACCTCCTTCTTGTTTCCCTCCATTGTTGCGCTAGTTCTTCTCCTTCCTTGATCCATTCCTATTTCCACTCCTTCATCGATCCGTGCGCCCATGGTCTCCGCATTACTATTTTCTCCTTCCCTCGTTCCAAACCCTAACCATCTCATCCTGCCATCGTCTCCCTCAAGTATTTGTATAGTTTTACTTGTGAAATCATTTGTAATATGATTTCATATTTTTATTATGTATTCTAATTTTTATTTATGNTTACTATTTTCTCCTTCCCTCGTTCCAAACCCTAACCATCTCATCCTGCCATCGTCTCCCTCAAGTATTTGTATAGTTTTACTTGTGAAATCATTTGTAATATGATTTCATATTTTTATTATGTATTCTAATTTTTATTTATGATTATGTCAATCCTACCAGGGTTTCTAAACCCTTCCATGCCAAAATTTTGCTATTTTATATAGAAATATTGCCTTCTACTATCTAAAAAATTGGTGACAATAAAGTGCCCATCTATTTGGTAGCACATGAGAATGTAAATTTAAATAACTTTTGCAATCCCAAGAAGGCCGATGTTAGCTCCATAATATGAGTTTAAATCTATTTTCCAATGGTATAGCCATCTAGGGGTAGGTTTTGAATTCCTTAACCCTCAATTGTTATAGGGTTTTGTACCTTCTAGAATCAATTTTTTTTAAATTACATATGTGGATAGCCCCATATGCATGAGTAACAAGGGATGATGTGGCATCCTCTCGTACCATGGTGGTCAACACGATAGGTCAACTTGTTGGAGGCATAACGTTTATATACAAGCTCCAATTGACACGATTTTTGCATAGTTGGAAAGCTCTCGATGTGTAGAAAAGCGTCACGGGGTCTAAGCTATGCTAGGAAAGTTTTAACCCCAAAAAATGTTGTTTGATGCCTCAAAATGGCCGCAAAAGGTTCCAAAACCCAATTTTCCAAACTGGGACTTTCCACTAAAATGGCACTACAAGTGGATTCCTCCAATTTTTTCCACTCTAAAAGGATCAAGATAGATGGAAAAAAATACAATTATCCAATCTAGATCATACCTCCCCATTTAGGGAGGCTTTTGGCCCCCAAAATATTTACTGAATGAGGTGAGGAAATATTTCCTCTACCTTCTCCCTAGAGTACCACTTTTATTTTCCTGGAAGTTGTCGTTTCAAGAAAATCTTCCAAAGTTCATGTTGCGCCTGTCTTGTAGCTCTAGACTACTTCTGCAAAACTGTGTTCTATGCCAGCTCTACCTGATTATTTGGTGCTAAGTCCTCTATGGAAGGTAGGAATTGCTCCTCCTCTTTATCCAACATCGAATCTCATAGAGTTTGAGATTCTCCACATTCACTACTGAGTAAATTCTCATGTATGGGGGTAGCTAGAGTCTATATGCATTATCTCCCACCTTTTCCAATACCTCAAAAGAACCATACTGCATAACCTTGATCCTTTTACCAGGACCCTATAACCTTTCCTTATTCAATTGTAACCATACTCTATCTCCCACTCCAAATGTTCTCTTTGTTCTGTGATGGTCATGCCTAGCCTTCTATGCTGGTCATGCGTAGCCTTTTACTTTTCATGTAACTTATTCAATGTCTCTTGTACTTGCAAATGGATCTACCTGATCTTATCAACAAAATTTTCTTCTTTTAATTTTATTTTCTACCTTGATGGTATTTTTGCAAGGCATGAGAATGCACATTTTATTGAACCTGTCAACTACCACAAATAAATAGTCATGTCCCTTCAGTGTGGTTGGTAAACCTCACACTAAATCTATGGAAATGCTTTCCAAGGTCGAGTGGGTACGTGTAAGGGATGGTATAGACCTTGATTTCTGTTACTAGGCTTGTTGGTACAACAAAGTATACATCCTCTAATATACAGTGCTACATATTCTTGCATTATGGGACAATACACATACCTTTTTAAATTGGCAACTATCTTCCCAACACCAAAATGTACTGGAACCTTGGAGGTTTGAGCCTCTCTAATAAGCGCCAATCGTTCACCTTTAGGGATAGAGTTTGTCAAGCTTGTAGAGTAAATCATTATGGAAATGATAGTCAACCTTGTTGTCACCTTCTTTTAGATGAATTTGACCATGTAGCTACTAAAACACCTCCTTGAAGTCCTAATCTTATGTGTATGTCGAGATTTCTATGTATCATGGGTAAAAGGATCCATGTGCATCAGAGTTCCCAAAGATGTAATCTTGGATGTGGGTGGTCATGAAAGAATTTATGCCAAATTATTTTTTATACCCTTCTTATACTTTATGACCAAATGGAATTCTTGTAAATACCCCATCCTCTTGCAATGTCTGGTTTCTTGTAGTTTACTTTGGGCCTGAAAATACTGTAGTGGCTGGTGATATTTGTGGATGATGGTCTCCTTTCCATCAAATAGTGCTTCCACTTTTTGATAGCTTGCACCAAGGCATGGAGATCCTTGTCATAGGTAGGGTAGTTGAGAACTTCCCCATGAAATAATTTAGAATGATAACATACTGACCTTCCTCCTTACATAAACAATGATCCCATGGCATACCCACTTGCATCTGTCTCCACCTCGAAAGACTTATGAAAGTTTGGTAGTGCGAGCAGTGGTGCTTGATTGATCTTTATTTTTATATCATCAAAGGCCTTTTTATTATTCTTCCCCCATTCAAAAGTCTTACAATTGGCTGTTATGGCATGGAGTGGTGCAACTACCATTGAAAATGAAGCTATTAACTTCTGCAAGTATTGTGCTACCCCAAAAAAACTCCTAATTTAAGTGACATTTGTAGGAACTACCCATTTCATGATGGCCTCTATATTTTAGGGATCTATCTTGAGCTCCCCTCCACCAATCACATACCCCAAATACACAAAACATTGTTGATAAAACTCACATTTATTGAGATTGGCCAGTAACTACTTCTTTTTCATAGTCTCTAACACCTGCATAAGATGTGAGATGTGCTCCTCCTAGGTATCACTATAAACCAATATATCATCCAATAGACAATAATAAATGAATTTAGATAAGGGCGTAAAATATCATTCATTAGTCTCATAAATGTAGTCAATGTGTTGCATACACTGAATGGCATAACCAACCACTCATACAAACCTTGTCTTGTCTTTAAGGAAATATTAATGGTATATTCTTCTTTGAATCGTATCTGGTGATATCCTAATTTCAAATCCATCTTAGTGAAGTACTTGGCATGTTGCAATTGGTCCAACAATTATCGATCCTAGGAAGAGGGTACCGATTCTTCAGTGTAATCTTGTTCAATGCCTTGTAATCAATACACGTTCTCTAAGTCCCATCCTTATTGGGAACAATTATTATGGGTGACCCACAAGGTGAGGTACTTGGTTGAATTACACCCTACTCCAACAATTGTTGCAACTTATTCTTCACTTAATTCGATTCTAGAACACTTCGTCTATACAACCAAATATTCGACAATGGGGAGCCTCGAAATAATTGTATTTTGTGCTCCAGATCCCTCTTGGGTGGTATCCCTTTAGGCTCCTTGAACACTCCTCTGTGTTCCTATAGAAACTCCTCCAACTGATGTTTCTGCTCTTTAGTACACCCCTCCAGGGATGCCTTCACTCTCATTGACTCATCATCAGACTATTTTTCTCTTAAGAAAAGAAAAAAATATTTCTTACTAGAACTAATCAACTTCTTGGCGTGGTTGGCACTTACCAATGATATCTTTGAATTTTCTTTATGTGAATTAATGATGTAGGAATTCCCATTCTTGATTAGTCTGTATCGGTTGGATCTCCACATGAAGATTGCATCCCTTATATACATACATCAAAGGGTACTACATCCAATTCCACTTCATCAATAAAATCAACTCTTACAACAAATTTAACATTGCATTGTTTCATTACCTTTATCTCTACATCATTTTTTACCCAACCAAGGGATAGGATGATCATGAACCTATAATCCAAGCTCGTTGACTAGATCTACTGCTATGAGATTACCCTGTGAACCAGAGTTGAACATAACATCTATCTTGGTCTTCTTGACATGTTGTGGAAAAGCTTGGTCATATCCTTCTCTTCTTGGTGATGAAGGCTACTCCGATTCATCTCCTTTTTCACATATGTGTAGACAATATTTTCATCTACATATGAGCTACTTTCAACCCGATTGCTCAAATATGTGGCTAGAAGGTTCTTACTCAAGATGAAGTTTCCAACATTTTTCCTCAGTGTGGCCATCAATGTTGCAATGATTGCAATGGTTTTTGTGATATTTTCACTAATGCATAGTTCTTGTTGTATTCTTATATTCCCCCCCTTTCCACTTCTTCTCCACTCCTTGGACGTTTCTTGGTGCTCTTTCTACTTCAATCCACTTGGTTTCCCCTTATTTTGGCCTATGTTTTCCAGGTACTGTGCTTGTACACATGCCTCGTCCACTATCCTTGGATTGAAGAGAATCACCTCCTTTTGTAGATGACTGTGTAAACCCCCCAGATAATTGAGGAGTACATCTGGGTTCTTGGGAGAGATACCCAACATGATGGCCATGTTTCTGAACTTAGTGGTGTGCTCCTATACACTCTTCCCCTACCTTTGCTTGAAGTAGTGCTATCAGATCCATTGGTCCTCTACATACCCAATATGGTAGAATTGGAACTTGATGAGGGTATTAAAGTCCTCCCGCCTAGTTATCGACAGATCACCCTCCAGCCTAAGTGTTTCTATGTGGATTTCCCACCAAGTTAAAGCATAGCCCTCTAACTTCAATCTAGCAAATGAAATCTTCTACTCTTCATCTATATGGTGAATGCTAAAATAAACTTCTAGTTGTTGCAACCAATGACTCAATTTTAACGCATCAATATCACCTTGGTAGGGATTTATGTCCACTTTCACTTCCATCTTAAACAAGGTCGATGAAGGGTTAACAACACTCAAATTCCTACTCTTTCTGGGATTCTTTCCATGACTCCTTTCCAAATTCTTCCCAATCTTCTGATTTTCTCTCTGATTCTATCTCTAAGTTAGAGCCTCCATCATATCCGAATGGTATGATCTTGCTTGCTAGAGCCACTATGATGAGATTCATATTGTGACTGATGTCATCAACTTACGCTTTCAATCGCTCAAATATCTGTTCTGTTGGATCTCGAGGGTTATTATGAACATACTCGTTCGCCATGGCTAGGGTTTCTACAACTTCTCTTTAAGTCAATTCTTGGATCCTGCAACTTCCCACAAATACCCAAAAGAAAAAATTTCTCCGATACCAATATGATCTATAAACTTCCATGGACATTCCACTGTAACAGTTCATCACAATAAAAATAGTAAAATAGTAAAATCTTTATTATTAAGGTTATTCTTCCTTTAGATCTCCATAATATTTAGTTACTAATTTTAGCTTATGCATGAAATAGATAAAATGCAAAAAATAGAGAATAATAAAATACAATCACACCATCCAAAAATAAACATAAGATATAACCTGGGAAACTCAATTCAGGAGAAAACCAAGCTAGAAGGTGAGGTTACTCTACTCTCTTTTCTCTGGTATAGAAATAATGCAAGTACAAACAAGGAGGCACTCTCTATGGAGTTTCCTTTGACCTGTGGCCTGTATGACTGCTACATAATCTCTCCTCCTAGGTTATGCTCAAATAATACCACTCTCATATGTTCTTCTCAATTGTGGAACATGATACAATGCCAAATAATGGAACCCCTTCTCCTCCTAGTGACCCAATTTTTAACATAGCTCGATAGCCATCTAGGGGTAGGTTTTTGACTTCCTCAACCCTCAATTGTGATAGGGTTTTGGACCTTCTAGAAGCATTTGTTTTTTAAATTACATATGTGGATAGCCCCATATGCATGAGGAACGAAGGATGACATGGAATCCTCTTGTACCATGGTGGTCAACACAATATGTCAACTTGCGGGAGGCATAAATTTTGCATGAGCTTCGATTGACATGATTTTTGTATTGTTGGAAAGGTATCGATGTGTTAGAATAACATCATGGGGTCCACTTATGCTAGGGAATTTTTGACCCCAAAAAATGTCGTTTGATGCCTCAAAATGGCCCAGGAAGGTTCTGAACCCCAATTTTCCAAATTGGGACCTGCCACTAAAATGGCTTTGCAAGCTGATTCCTCCAATTTTTTCCACTATGAAAGGATTGGGATAGATAACAAAAAATACAATGATCTAGTATAGATCACTCACTCTCCCTGGTTGTACTCTTTCTAGGCACTGGTTCTACCCCAAGGCAATGGAGAAGATAATTTTCATAACATCCAATCACAAAGCCTATTTATGTTCTAGATGCAAGTTAAACTAACTAAATAAGCCCTTCACTTTGCCCAATAGATAAGGAAGGAGCATAAGCATTATCTCATTCCTATTTTGTGAACCTAGGGTCCTCTTCTCCTATTAGATAACAAATTTGTAGGATTGCAACAGTTGGGAATTTTTTATTTTACAAAAAATAACGTATTCAGGGACAACATCTTACTTCTGGTGTTTCTTTTCAACAACAACCAGTTTGAGAAGCAATATTTTTTTTGTTATTTTTCTTCTCTGCCATAGACCATTAATAGCCAAGAATCAAAGACAAAATTTCTAGGCATGATGCTCTCCACAAGTCGTCTTTGTGCCCTCAACTCAAATTCTTTTCTCATGACCATGTTTCCTTTTCAAAGCACATGCATACACACAATAAAACATGAGAAATTTCACACTAAACTTAAAAAAATTTGTATTTCAAGAAAACATAGATTTACATTACAAAATTTGCTTCAATAATGGCTATTAAGGATAAGAGAAAACTTCCAACAAAACTTACGTATGCATACCTTCCCCTTAACCCAAGCCCAATTTTACTCCTTGAAATATTTGTAATTAAAATTGTTAAATACTTTGCATAGATATTTTATTTATGTTATACTAACACAATGGGGTAGATATACCATGGTGTTGTGAATATTGCAAGTGTTTTATTTTTTCAATTAATGAAGAAAAAGACCAACATCGATAGATCATGAACACCTAAAGGGGATACGATATCACAAGAGGGGAAAGGTGAGGGGGTCTAAGGAGGTTTTATGCCTAAAAACATGCATCTTATGTTACCATGAACCTTCACTCATTAAAAATCTAAGTTTGCAAAGTTAAAAGAGGTTCAAAGGAGTGGAGAAAACAAATTCCTCAATCTAGGCCATCACTTCCTAAAATTTTGCAAGCTATCTCCCCTACATTCTTGGAACTAGGAAGAAGTTGAGTTAGAATTCTCTTGTTATCATTCATGCATGGGAAATTCAAATAAGGAGGAGGAGGCTATTAGAAATATAGGTAGAATTGTTTTTGTGGATATTGGACAAAGAAAAGGAGAATTATTCCAATATAGAATGGACCATCCATTAAAGGAAGCCTTTAGACCTAGAAAAAATTCCAAGAGACCAAGGAAATTCCATAGAAGCTTAAGATATCAACCTGGAAATTTCTATGCACATAGTGAACAACACTAGAGGTGGGATTTTTTGAGGCACTGTGTAGTAAAGAAGGAATTACTCATTGTGTTGTGTGGGGCAAGTAATGTGGGTGCCTATGAGATGCTCTATCCTCAAGAATCTTAGTAGTGAAAATTTCTAGGTCTGGACCTATTTACCATGAATTCAGAATCCTTAGTTTCCCACTTTTCTTGGTGGTATCATAACCCTACTAGGGGGTCGTGTCCATGGTAGACTACCTACAGTTGGGTGGAAATCGCTTGGTCCCAATCATTTTCCTGGTATGCAACATTCAAAAGATAAGTTCACCTTTGTCTTCTGTAATTTATTACATATTTTGATTATAAAATTGAATGGTTCTGAAAACTATGGTTGTATGAGAAAATGTCTATAGGTCACTATTTTCTACTATTGTTGTTAAATTTAAATCTAGGACAACCTAACTGGTTTAAATTTACAGCCAGGAACTTGTCTCTGTTGTTGTTCTTGTGATTATTTTGAAAATAAGTGAATATTACATACAATTGTGAGCCCATAGTTATTCCTCCTTTCCAAGTTTTTGGGATAAAATTCGCGCCATTGAATGGATTGCAAAATCATGAAATTTTCTCTAGGCTTTAAATACCCTTATATACTAGACATCTAATACACATCGAGCATGGTTGTATGAGAAAATGTCTATAGGTCACTATTTTCTACTATTGTTGTTAAATTTAAATCTAGGACAACCTAACTGGTTTAAATTTACAGCCARGAACTTGTCTCTGTTGTTGTTCTTGTGATTATTTTGAAAATAAGTGAATATTACATACAATTGTGAGCCCATAGTTATTCCTCCTTTCCAAGTTTTTGGGATAAAATTCGCGCCATTGAATGGATTGCAAAATCATGAAATTTTCTCTAGCCTTTAAATACCCTTATATACTAGACATCTAATACACATCGAGAAGGAAATCTAGCCAATTTAACACTTTGCAGTGTTCGAAAGAGTTTTGAAATGGAAGTTAAAAAATGTTTAGAGCTAGCATGGATGTCAAGTAATTTTTAATATGTCATCCATCATTGTTTGTAGTTATCTAAAAATTAAGCATCCTATAAATATGATGATGTAATTATGTCTATGTGATATTGTGTGGTTCCATGGTCAAATCAAGTTTAACATTGCTAAAATTTTAGAAGACTACATTGGCCATGGAAGTTTAGAATGCCACTATGGAAGTTTAGAATGCCACTACTGTTCGAACGAGTCTAATTATTTGTGAAAAATAAGGAAATATTGTATTCAATAAAGATGCTTAGTTCCTTTATCTAAATATTTACCATCATCTATATTCCCTACAAAGAATGAACCATTCTCCTAATTCAACTATATGTTTCAATTAAAGTGTAGATTCTAACCAATCGCAATAATTACAATGGGTTTCAATGGTAGAATTCCATAAAGCACTAAGTCTTCAAAGTTCAAATATTCCTTAACTAAAGCCAACATTTCAAGAGCACAAGCAAAATATATTACCTTCTATACATTTTCATATAAAAGAAAGAGGAGCTTAATTCCATAAAGCACTAAGTCTTCAAAGTTCAAATATTCCTTAACTAAAGCCAACATTTCAAGAGCACAAGCAAAATATATTACCTTCTATACATTTTCATATAAAAGAAAGAGGAGCTTGATGGTTTCCTTTTTCTTAATTTGAAATATTTTTTATTTTCTTATATTATTTAAGCCTTTTCGAAGCCTTCTCATAGGTTGGAAATTTCAAGTTGTCATCTTCTCACAATGTTGTACATATATTTCCGACATAGAGCTTCATGACAAACTTATTGATTGCGTGTTGTTTTACTAAAATTCTTCCACTGTCCTCTCTATGATAATTATGATTTACCATCTTCTTTTTGCTATAGAGTATCAACATCCCTTTTGAATCTATATAGGCCTTTGTGCACATAATATGAATGAGTCAATGAGTCACTCCTTTCTAGTAATACGAATGGCACATATATCTACCAGAATGCCTTTTCATAATTATTGCGAGCAAGGACTTTACAAGACCTATAGTATCAGTTTGCCAATATTTAATAGCCCCATCACTTAAAAAAGGTTAACACTTCACTGGGTGCTTGTTAATACCTTCCTTTTATGACCCTCTCACTCTTTTTTGGTTTTTCTCTATTATGTTTTAGTTTTACTCAATAAGCATTTTAAACACTTGTAATGGGATGGCAAATCTATTAACTTGACGTTGATGGCTCCTAGTTACATGACCATTTCTACAGGAGCCGTTTGAAACTTCATTTTAAATATTTAATATCTAACTTTGCATGCATAGATTAAACTAGCTACTTTTGGTACTTTCAAGTTTCATCTAAAAATTAGATCTAGCACAGGAAAAGTCTTCTTTTATCAAGTTTTACTTTAGAAGTTT
>SNQJ01S0200723.1:0-10061 GCA_010110895.2 Picea sitchensis | reverse complement strand
GTCTGCCACCTATTCTGCAAACTTAGCACTACCACGTCATCCACCTGACAAATCGGCACTACCACGTCACTGTATGATTGTACGGACTGTACATTCAGTTGCCACTTCAACACTGTACGGACTATACAGTCAGCAAAATTTTTCCTATTTGGAAAAATGGACATAACATGATATCTCAGTCATCCGACATCCATTTGAACCCATTCAAGTTGCGTTGGGATCGTGAGGATGAGGCCTATGCATGTGTCTGTTTTGAAGCAATTCTGAGCACTTTTATTTTTTTAGCAAAATTTGACCCCCTGGATCATTCCTCCCCATTGGGAAGCTTTTGTACCTCCAAAAGACTACTTTTAGTCAATATGAAGATGAGGGTACAATTCCCTCACCTTTCCAACCTCAATCCATCTAGCCTTGCTTAGATTTTTGCCTTTAAGACCAACACGAAACTTGTCATGTCTTGTCTTGTACTTGGCTTGGTTCTTTTCCAACTGTTCTGGTACCATTTGATGCACCAAATGACTTTGTTCAATGAAATTATTTTCTCTATCAATGTCATAATTACCATCGATAGCAACATGTTTTCCAAAGATAAAATCTAAAGGAGATTATGAAAAATAGCCAAAACATGCAGCTTCAAATGGAGGTGCTTGAGTCAATGAATACTTAGCCCAGTTATAAGCATGCTGAAAGTAGTGTAGATACTCATCCCAAAACTTAGGATGCTTTCTTTGCAAACTACCCACCATCTCGCCTGCACCAAAATGGCCAACAACAACAGAAGAATGTGCTTCCCTTATCATGTTGACTCTTTCACCCTGTGAAAAACATAGCTTGCCAAGATACAAAAGTTTACCATGCACATAGGAATTCAGTTCCTCAACTTGGTTAGTACGACACAATGTTGCATAAACATCTTTGAAATCAACATCTAAAGCATATTTTTCAACATATCTCTCATGCACGATAGGATTATGCTTAAAAATAACTAAAGCACTAACAACAGGCCTAGTAAGAATATCAACAACTTTGTCATAAATGTCTTTCTTATACCTTATCACCAAGTGGAATACATAGCTTGTCAAGGCATGCAATGGAGCCTAATTTTATTTCAAATCTTTCTTTCATGTGTCTCCTTAAACAATAATATTCGTAGTCTTGTTCAAGGCTTTGAAATCTACCCACATACGCCATATACAATCTTTCTCTGGTACCAAAACAAGTGGTGACCTACATGGTGATGTGCTTGGTTTGATGACCTCTTTGTCAAGAAACTCTTGGAATTGTTTTCCGATTTCAACATTATCCATGACTGACATCCTCCAAATGTCAATGTTTGGAAGATGACCATCTTGTTGCAATAGAATCTCATGTTGGATATCCTTTTTAGGAGGAAATCCCCTTGGTTCCTGAAACATCTCAACATTTTCGTTAACAACCTCATATACATCAGATTTTAAATTTTCATCACATCCTTGGAAAAATTCTTCTTCATCATTGTCTTTGGGTTTAATCATCAAATGTACATGGTTCTTACTAGCATTGACTAATCTCTTCATTTGTCCAACATTTGTAAGTGACAAATTCATCTTCTTTGTATGTTCTCTAACAATGTACTCAACTCCATTTTTGAAAAAATGATATTTGTTCTCATGACGATGAAAGATTGCTCTCCTATCATATAAATATGGGCATCCCAACACAATACCACAAATATCCAATGGAATAACATCAAGCTCTACCTCATCTATATAGTTTGCAGTGATGGAAAATCTATGTTTACACCTTCTTGTCACATGCATTTTGGCATTGTCACATATCCATCCTAGAGGGTAAGTTTTAGGATGTGGAGTAGTTTCCAAATTCAATTTCTTGAGAATGTCTTTAGAAATGAGGTTTGCTTGTGATCTCGTATCAAATAACGTATCTATATTGGTATGTTTTGAAATTATCCTTATGTGAAAAATCTCCATTCTTTCTTTTTCATGTTGAGTTACATTAAGGCTACTACTACTTGAAGAACTAGTACTTGCAATAGAATCCTTACCTTGAAAACCCATGGCTGTGATTTTTGTTTCATCTTCCGAATCCGATCCTAAATCTTGTTGTACAGTTGCAACAATGTTTGGTTTCTCTTTGTTGTTGAACTTTTTGGGTCTCTTTTTAGGATGAATTTTCCAACAATGGTATTCATCATGGCCATCCTTTGAACAATGTTTACATGAGAGTTTCTCTCTCTCTTTCTTCACTGAAGCATTTTTCTTTCCATTTCCTTCAAACTTCCTCTTTCCCTCGTCTCCATTATAAAAAGGATTCTTGTTGCCCTCTTGAGGTTCATTCCTTCCTCTTGCTTCTAAATGAGTTTATTGTACACAAACTTCATCTATATTTGAAGGGTTAAACATAAGTATTGTATGCCTCAAGTAGCTATGCAAACCTCCAATGTATTTGAGTAAAGTTTCTTGAGAATATAAATCTATACCCAAAACCAAATCTCTTCTCCTAAATTCTTGAGTGAAGCTTTGCACATCTTTCCCTTTAGCTTGCATAATTTTTTTCCAATCCATAATAGCTTTCTGCATGTATGCTAATGGATAAAATTTCCTTTTAAGTGCAACAATAAAATCATTCCAAGAGGATAAAACTTTACCATGTTTCTTCATGTCCTCTTGAGTTTTGGCTTCCCACCAAATGAGTTTTGCATTGCCCAATCTTAAAGAATCAATATGAATCTTAGTTTCATCATTTGTGGTCCTTTGTATCCTACAATACACTTCAATCTGACGAATCCAATTATCTAATTTCTCATCATTTACCTCTCCATTGTACATAGGCAATTCAAACTTAATATCAAGCTTGAGAAAATGAGTTTGTAGAGAAATTTTACCAGGTTCTTTTGGAGAATTTGGAGGTGGTTGTGAAATGGTAGAAGAGGTGGAAGATTGAGGTGAAGGAGGTGGAGAATATCCATTCCCTCCATTTCCCTTTGGATTTTTATCACCACTGTCTCCATTTCCCTTTGGAGGGTTGGAGCTTTCACCTTGCAATCTTTCATTTCTTTCTTCAAACAAAACTTTCACCATCTCAGTCATATCATAGAAATATTTTATGAAAGTTTCCTCCTCTAAAGGAAGAGTTCCATGACTCTCCTCATGATCCATACTTGGTGAATATCTCCTTGAATCTTGAGTTGATTTGGTAGTTCTCCTTCTTGACAGTTGAGAACTTGCCTCTACAAGTTGAACTTCTCCTCTTGTGAGATTCAACCTTGTAAGCATCATAAAACAAAACAATTGCAGACAATCAAGCCTTCAAAAAACCTATGCGCTGATACCAACTTGATTTGAAAATGAAGAAGACTTGTATCTTTTAAATTATTTGTAAGTGTTAATTAATTGTGCTTGGGAAAAAGGATCAATTTGCAAACACATAAATTACATAGTTTTCACACTTAATATGCACATAATAACCAACAATTAACAACCATCAGTAAATACATAACACAACAAATGATAAAGGAGTTCACCCGTCTCTTGGGCTACATCTCCTGGTCCAACTTCCAATGGATCTTTTATATTATTTGCTCAAAGTGATAAAAAAAAAGTGTTTTACAGTGCTCAAAATTCCAAATAGATGGCTCCAATGGCTCCAAAACACCCAAAAACCCCTAGCTGGGCTCTTTCTGCACTTGGTTTGGCCAAAAAATGAAGAAGATATGCTCCTGGAAAGTTTCCCCTTCAAGCTTGCTATCTTTGGTTCTCCAATTCGCACCTGTGTGTGACTAACCCAGCTCTTGCAGCGTTACTAGATCAAAAACCCAGGACCACGCGCACTCCACAATTTAGGGAAATCTATAGAATCCTTGGCGCGTTCATCGCCCCCTTGGGTAGAGGTGTTGGACGCATGGGGGCCATATGGCCACGTCCCAATGCATATCTCAGTCCCCGTGGCTAAAATGTTACACAAACTCTGCCAATGGTCATGTGGGTGGCCATGTGGCAACATCCATGTGCCTTCCAAGATAAACACCATGGATAAAACCAATGCTAAACGTTATGTGCAATGGTCATGTGGTATGAATTGATTCTTGGCTAAGAACCATGGATCAACCTAGCACCAAAGGTTATATACAATGGTCGTGTGGTATGAACTGGGGGTTGGAGCTAGGCCCCGACCCTTTCCTCTGCCAACCCAACCTTTGATTCAATTCAAATAATTAAAAGCGAGTATAGGGATAAGAAACACCCACGGGCAGACTGGTAACCCGGGTCCTACCAAACCATTTATGTGTCCACTCGGAGGTCGGGGGTTCAACGCTCGCGGACTACCACCTTTTATACACTGGAGGGGTGCCATGTGGCACCATATCAATTTCCAATAATATGACACGTGCCAATAAACCATTCGTCCACGTGTCAGGCACCTAGCCTGCCAAATCAACATTGCCACATCATCCACCTGGCAATTCAACACTTCCATGTCATTGTACGGTCGTACAGACTATACGGTCAGATGCCACGTCAACACTTTACGGACTATACAATCAATGTTTTTTTGCATGTTTGGAAAAATGGACAGAACGCGATATCTCACTCATATGACGTTTGTTTGAACTAGTTCAAGTTGCGTTGGGATCGTGAGGACGAGGCCTACGCACATGTCCGTTTTGAAGAAATTCTGAGCACTTTGATTTTTGAGCAAAATTTGATCCCCTAGATCACTGACTTTCAGGGCCACATGAAACATTTGTATTCCTTGGATAGACCTTTCCAATGGGCTATTGTGCACTTAAAACAAAGATCGTAGGAAAAAGTTACGACCACGAGAAGTTGATGTACTAACTTACCCAAATGGGGCCCACATGACTTTTGGCGCTTCATATCCTAGGGTTAGGTTTTTGGATGTCAAGGGTTTTGGAAATTCCTATTTATTGTAAACATGCCTTGAGAGCCTCATTGTAATTATCTTCTGGAAAATGAGCACAGCCATCACATCTCTTCTCAGAGATAAGCCACCACCATTATAGAAAGCTTGTTTTCCACTGCACTTTATAGTTTCATCTTATTTCCTTATTGAATAGAAACCAATTTTATTGTATAACTGTTATTCTATGTTAAGAATCTTTTGATAATAATCTATATTCATTTTTTTCTGGTAATAAAATCCAGATCAGTCACAAAATTCGTCACCACGAGAAAGTGTATGTCATAATATCTAGACATGTTGAAGAAGAAACCTATCAGTTGGAGGTCAAAATACTACCTTTTTCCTTGAGATTTTGGTTTTGTTTGAATTTCGTCACCCCCCTACCCATATACAATGAGGGATAAACCTTGATCATCGCCCCCCAAGAGTCTTAGGGAGAGATAGTCTTTTGTTCATCTCCCTATGCACAGTTATGGGGGGGGGTGATGAAGTAGTTGCAACCATCATGTCTTGATTTGTGAGGTTGTTTTCGAGAGATATTAGTTGGTTAAGGGATTGGTCTGAGCTTAAGTTTATTCAAAGCAAGGAAATCTTTTTAAATCATCCAAATCCTCACTTGACCACATCCTCTCCTAAAAAATATCCTATGGTTGTGATGCCTCAATGCCTATATAATGGAGGCCATACTTGAGTGAAAGAGGGGGAGAACTTAGAGAACCATACCTATGATTTTTTGATATTCAAGGGGATGGAAAGGAGAGCTTGGAGGAGCTATTGCAACATCAAGATTGAAATTATAAGTGATTCACTATCGATTTATTTCAATTAATATATAACTTGGCCTATTCCCTTCATGCCCATGTGTTCGCTATATGCATGTCTATTGTTGTCTAATTCATCATAGATAGATATGTTATACTTGACAATATAGTGTAGAAGAAGAAGGTATTACCGTGTTATTTACATGACTTCTCTTAGATCTTGGACATCAAGATCAAGGGATAGAGTAGCGACGACAAATGATGTAAAATAGGCGATTCATCTATCCTTATCTTCTCATTCTGATTATTGACATAGAGAGTAGATCTAAAGGGAAAGCCGTAACTATTTGTTTCTCTTTGTCTTGGATCAAAGGGGTCTTGATCTAAGGGGGGTTTCACCTATCCACAGGGGAAAATTTTCCACAACAAAAATTAGCGACTCCATAGAGGAAGGGTTCTTTCTAGTATTTCCCTCGTGTTTTTCTAGCCTTTTGAGTATTGCTTGTTACTTAATATTTTTTGTTTTTATTAATATTCTTTGATTTCTCCCCTTCCCTCATCACCATTGGGAAGTTCACTGCATAAAACACCTGATATTTTCTCATATCTGTGAAAAAATTGTGTTTTTCACCACTTTCAGGACTTCATCTCTCCCCCATAAGGGAATATAGGGTGATAATACCCTGATGGTCGCCCCCTCACACTATCTTGGGGAGCGATTAAACCTTGATTATCACTCTGTCTGTATTATTATAGAGGCGATAATCCTTGTTCTGGGTGAATTTGGAACTTATTTTTCCTCCTTTCTATCAGTGCTTTGTCTCATACCTTTACATGAGAATCCTCCATGCTTGATTGTGGCTTTGATTGATTGAAGTCCAATGACTATCATATGTTTTGTTGCCTCTTTTGAGTTTGCAATTTATTCAAATTGTGAAATGTACATGACTTCCCTAGGTTAACTTGATCCTTTGGTCGAGTCCAAGCCATCAGTAGTTTGATCCTCATCCATTGCAGGTATTCAAACTTCTGTTACCTTGATTCCAAATCCTTCTAAGTGTTTTACTTGTTTTCCGTTGGGATCCTTTTCATTGCTTTGGAGGGTGATTTTGTTGCCTTAAGACTTGTTTTGATCTTCTTGTTCTAGTATTCTAGAGAAAACTTCTAATCCCTTGAATGTACTCCTAAACTCTTTGTCTTTGCTGTAATTTTTCATTGATCTTTGATTCTTGCTACTTAAATTTCGAGGTTTCAAAAAGTGGTTTTCCTTTACTTTTAATTTCGGATTCTTGTTTGAACAGTGGGTGAAGGCATCCTTGTGTTTGGATTCTTTTAGCCTAGTTGAGTGCTTGTTTTCTTCATCTTCTTTAGATTTTGAGTTCTTTGCAAATGTCATTGAGTCCTCTCATTCTAATTGAAAGTGAAAGAAAAACAAGAGTCTATTTTGCGTTTTCATGTAATATGAAATGAAGAAAACAAAATTTTTTCATTCTACTTTTTTAAGTGGAGTTTTTAGAATTTATTTGCGTTAAGAATAAAAAGATCTCCTCTCCTTTCCTCAAATAGAATTCAGCGAAACAAATATTTTCATTTCATTCTTTTTGCATGGTTTTGGAGTCAAGTCATAACACTGTAAGTTTTATCTTCATACACCCTATTGAGTAACTGATCCAAATTATTTTCAAAATGAAATGAAAGAAGAGAAATTACAATGAAATAATCGTGAAAATTACCAGAAACAAAGAAACACAACGATACTTGATTTCTATTAATGAAACAATTGTAAAGAGACTATAAAAATACAGCGTGCAAGACTCGCTAGAATGGTGGCAACTTTATCTCTGAGAAGAGATATGACGACTATTCTAATTCTCAAGAACATGATTACAATGATGCTCTGAAGGCCTTTTTATGAAAAACAGGAATGCCAAAACCCTAGACATCCAAAAACCTAACCCTAAGAGATGAAACACCAAAAGTCATGTGGGCCTCATTTGGGTAAGTTAGTACATCAACTTCACGGGGTCGTAACTTTTTCATACGATATCCATTTTAGGCGTGTGATAGTTCGAAAGGTATTTTTGAGAACTACACATTATGCCATCAAACTTTGACTTCGTCTACAGTTTGACTGTGGCGAGCCAAAAAAACACTTTTTAGGGCCCCAAAACGGCCCTGGAAGTACAACAAGATGTGTTGACATGAAAACATAAAAAATAAGCCAGTTGGATTAGGTGGGAGGCCACCAGTATCCACCTAGAAGATGTGTAGGGATTCAGACAACCCAAAAATTGTAGAACCCACAATTAAAAAGAAGTACAAAAGAACATGGTGCAATAAAAAATGACAATAAGAGTGAGTTGGAACAGGTGGGTGGCCACCAATATCCACCTGGATCAATCCTCCCCTCTTAGGAAGAAATGGTCTCCATTGTGTTGAGTGCCTAGGGAAGAGGGGAACGCATTTTTTGAATCTGAATCTTGGTGAGCTGCGTGCCTTTTTGAAGAAGTTGTGCTTCTTGGCTTGTGGAAGACTATCAAAAACCTGTTTTTGGAGGGGTTGAATCTGTTCCACCAACTTGTTGTCTCTGGTTTAGATGGGACATTGTGTAGGAACCATTGTAGGTGAAGAAACAATATCTTCCATATCTTCGACAATCTGTTTTTGTTGGATAGAAGGTGTTGAGGATGCAGTAATTGTAGTGGCCTTCTGTGCATCCTTTGAATAGACTATGAAGAGGATGAATTTTGCAGTATGAGAGATCACCTTGCGATGTTTTTTTGGTGGAGAAGTAGTCAGAACTACCTCTGGTATCCTATAGAGTTGACCTCCCAGAGTAATAATGACACTACGAGGTCTAGACTCATAGACAACATGATGTTTCCACATATATGGTTGGCCCAAAACAACATCACAAACGTCAAGAGGGGAAATATCACATACTACCTCATCCTTGAAGGGATGGATACCATATGACAGGTGACACCACTGGCTGATGCGAAGATCTCGTCCCTGATGAATCCACCCAATGTTGTATGGTTGCGGGTGTGGTGTTGTCGAAAACCCCAACTGTTTGACGACCTTAGTTGAGATGAGGTTCTTCTGGCTATCATTATCAACAATGAAATGCAATGGGGTCCCCTTCACCCACATATGTGAATGGAAGAAGTGCTCCTCATCTTCAGGATCTACTGGTTCTTCTAGATGAAATTTTTTGGTCCTGACAGTAGTAGTGGGGTCTGCGTCAATGATATGTTTGTTTTCAATATTTTCTGGATCAGATTCTGAATTAGGGTTCATCTCTATGTTTTTGACCTCGACCACCAATGACTGCTTCGAGTGAAATTCATCCGTGTTGTGCCAGGGGATTTTGTGGAAGTCACACCACTTCCCAATGTCATTCTTCATCTTTACTTTACCCTTTTTATCCCATGTATTGGACTGGTTGTCTAGAGGATTTTGGTCAGGTCCATCTTTACCGTGCTTTGATTGTTGCATATTTGTAGACCCGAATTCCCATTTGTTCTCGTGCCTAAATTTATTCTTTCTTTTGACAGCATATCGATAGGCAACTCCTAATGATGAGATTTTTAGGAAATCCATTTCGGTTTGGATGTACCTATGTAAAGTCCCATGGTATTTCATAACCATAAGTCGCTCAGAGTCTTTGATACCCAACTTGGTGCGCAAGGTATGGAAAGTCTTTGTGAACTCTGACACTGTTTGGATCTTCTCTTGTTGCAGTGTGGTCCATCTCATGTACTGGTCTTCATAGTTATCAACCTGATAGTACTATTCTTTGACCGCATCTACAAAAAAATACCAAGTGGGGTCGACCCCATATATTCCAGATTCGTCTATGGAACTTTTCTGCCAGTAAGTTTCCTACCAATCTTTGACATGGGGGAGAGCCTTGAGGAGTGAGAAGGTGATATTTTCCCTGTCGAATTTTTTTTTAATAGAGAAATAACCTTCTAATATATTTAACCATTTTTCTAGGGCATCTGCATCTATCTGACCTTGAAATATGAGTATATCAAAATTAACTTGTACCTTGAAGGGAGAGGTTCCTCCAAAATGCCCGCTTGATGAAAATACACTTGTTGCTATTGGTAGGCATTGAAGAATGTCTGAAAAATTCTCCATCATTTCGTCCCTCTGTCGTGCGAGAGATTTCTCAAGGAACAGGTTCATAGAATATTTTTCTCCGTTTTTCTTTTCTTCCACCATCGAGGGTTTCTTGGGCGTGTGAGAGTGATTGTCCTCAAGAGAGACAAAATCGAGACCCAACTGGCTATACTTGGACCTGGTCGGGGACATGCATGAAAAATGATCAACATAATCCTGCTCTGATACCATTGATCTAGATTATTTTCG
>SNQJ01S0200720.1:0-16940 GCA_010110895.2 Picea sitchensis | reverse complement strand
AAGCCACACTGCTACCTACAAATTACTTGTTGGGAGTCACCTAGCATGGAGATTTGTGATGGGAGGTACACAATTCATTTTTTATTGACTATATTTTAATTTCTTCTATGTGTAATTGGTTGGTATAGTGGGTTTTCCAGCCTTCAGTTAGTCGTTCAAGTCAAGATCGAGCTTGTTTATCTGTCTCCTCAACATTAAGAGATAAATGAAGCAGGAGTTTGAGCATCCATGTAGAGATCTCTGTCATCGCAGCACATCCACGAAGACATTGTTTTCATCATAGGACATATTACTTTTGTTCTTTCACGATGCGATTACAGAAATCACAAAGGTTCTATGGGTTTGTTCATTTATTTTCTCCGAGGAATAAAACCCATTGAAGATCCGAAATCGTGGCATGGAGACTTGGGGATTGTTTTTGTTTTCTATTTGTAATTGCAGATAACACGAAATCAAAGTGTGTGATTAACTGAGGGAATCCACGTAGTGTTCTTGTTCTTCAAATGGATTCCACGTAGTATCTTTGTCATTGTTGAGCATCCACACAAATATATTTGAATAAAAGACATTGAAGTATTACTCAAAAGATTTGAAATCATGACAATGGAGAAGCTGTGGTCCATTCACACAGAAGTATTAGTCTGTATTGTGCATAAAGATTTGTCTGATTCTAAAAGAGATCGATCAACTTGCAATTTGAATTTGAACATGTAAATTGGATTTCTTTCAGTGAAGTGCATCTTGCAGCGATTCCAATTCCAGATTTTTTTTTATCTCCAATATCCCATACAATCCTTTCATCGGATTCAATCAAATTTCATCCAAGAAAAGAGTGCCATATATTGCATAGAAGTGGTCATAGTGGGCAAAGATTAGCCAAATACGCAGGAACCAACTCAGATGCAACCGGAACAATGGTATTTCCTCCTAAAGAAATAGCCAAGCAATCCAAACACTCTTGACCAACACTATAATTACTTCATTCGTCGGCATCCTTGTCTTTAGTATTGGTAGCATTTGCGTGATCCAGGATGGTATCCTTGTTCTGCTCATAAAGAGGTATGGCATGCTGGCTATTAGTAGAAGTATTTATTGACTGGTATTTATTGCTTATCTACAAGAAATCACTATATATCTCAACTGTTTTTAAGCAGATTTCACGAAATCTGAACCCACCACGTATCTTGTCCGGTGATTGGTATATATCGGATCCCACACTTAGTGGTATATATGCACATGCCCAGTAATCCGTTGACATAAATTCACCCATGTAAACACTGCATTTTGAGCATCCAAAGCCCAATCCAATTAGAAATGCAAAAATTGTTTCCCATTATTTTCACTCATGCGACCAATCCAATGAAGAACTCACACGACCTCCAAAAGTTCAATACAGATCCAGGATGAATTGCCCCCTTATTCTCGTGCCATTGGGGAAGTAAAAGGTGGTTTTGGTAGCCTTCTTCTGTGTATAATCCATCAACGATTTTGTTTATTTCTTTTGTGAATGGATTCTTTGGTTCATTTCTTTCTCCCTTGATTGAAAATACATTCATTGGATGTTGATACAAATGTATAAGTAGCAGGGAAATTTGGGAATCTTATTATTTGAAGTTCTAAAGGAAGGAAAAAATGTTAGTTTGGTATCTATGTTGAAGCATTGGAGGAATAACCCAACAAGTGGATCATTGACTCAATTGTGGTGGCAATTTCTATTGGCATTCTCAATAGCTATACTCACCCAATAAGACATGTAATAATATCCGGTTGAGTGTTAATTGGAAGTGACTACAGAGAATTATGTTGAAAGGTATGAACAAAAGATTTTTTCAAGTTGATCATCTATGTTAGATGCGAACTAATTAGCTTCAGGAGAAGTCAATATTGAAGGGTTTGAATTCATGATGGTTCAACGTTGGAATTGACCATTGTGTTGAGTTGCAAAGAGGTCATAAATATAGTTGTTAAACATTGGAAGGTGAATATCACCAATTGATGTGCATTGAAAGACGACTCACCCTTGCATTCAAACTTGAATGCCCATGAAGGCGAATACCCTTTTAGAGCTGCATTGAAGGTAAATCATTCTTATACTGTGAAATTTATGCAAAGCTAAGTCCTGTTGTAATGTTGAGAGCTCCAATCCTTTGGATTTGAATTATGGTATGGGATCAAACTAAGATACATGAAGAATGACTCTATGGGCAGAGCATTTGTTCTCTTATCAATTATTTCGTTCTCTTATGAAATCTGAAGCTTAAGTATAAGATAAATATACCCATCTTGAAGACATGTTGTAAATGGTGGTGGTTAATCCTTTGGTATTAAAATCTAAAATGTGATGATGCACCGAACACATTTTGAACTTCATGTAGAAATATGCCCAAGTTATAGTGAGATTAGCCATGGTAAAGTTTGGAATTTATATATGGTTATAGGATGCATCAATTGTTGGTAAGAAAATCTATGGAAATCAAAATGTGAACTTGAATAATGAAAGAGCAGAGTGGAATGTGTAAGAATGAGTGGTGAGGTTTCTATTATTTTATTCAATGAAGATGAGAATATCATGGGTGAATATGATGATTCTGAATTTGTTTTGCTCATGAAGTGTGGTGAATCATATTGGAATGAATTGAATTTTGAATGTGAATACACCCAGATTGGATGTTCATGTAAAAAGGGTAACTCGTACCAGGCATGTGTCATCAAGTTTATGAAAGAAGTTTAAGAAGGGATAAAAGTGAGAGATGTTCATTTTTTAAGAGAGTTAGAATAATTTGTCAAGTAATTGATGAATTGAGATTTGTATGGGAGGTTGTAAGACACTCATTTCTTGAGACGAAATTTATTTTTTTCTTAAGCCTTTCAGAGCATAAGTCAAATCTTATGAATTGAAATCCTTGTCAAAGCATTGCGAAGGAGAAAATACAGTGTATATTTCCCATTGTATTTGGTCTCATAAGAGAGATACTAATAATAAAATTGCTTCATTTTTTCTCTTGTGTCAAAGATGTGCCCAAAATTGAATAATGGGATCTTATGTACACCTTGAGTAGTATGTTTGTGGTGAAATTTTCATGGAGGCTTATATTGTTTACTGTCTGGTTTTGACATAAACAAACTTACAATTTTAGCATTTAACGTAACACACACAAGATCAAGCAAAATTTTACTCATCCACATGTATTCAAGAAAAAGTAATGCAAATCAAGCATCGACAAAGAATACTAAAGGAATGAACAAGACAAGATTGTAATCAAAGGAGAACTAGACTCAAACACATCGACAACTCATTCAAATTTGAAGAGTAATTCAACTTCAGAATCATGATTCATTGTAACTTGCAAGTAGTCTTTTTGTTGAGTTGAATTTAATTCGTCATAAGGTGCATTCTTGGTTGAGATTGACACCCAAGAGTCTATTGTCATTTTGTGTCAAAATTGACAAGGTTGAGTAGTTTAACTCAAATCATTGTAAGCAAGTTTTTGGGTGCATTTTCAGTAGTATTCAACACCCTCAACTTCCTGGAAGCAAGTTCAATCAAGGCAAGTACAAGCAAGCGTGAAAAAAATAAAAGTGAGCGTGAAGAGAAAGTGAATGAGAAGTTCAAGCGAGCATGTTCAAATGGAGCAAAATTTAGAATTATTAGAGTTACGGAACACTCTAATAAACACCACTGAAGACAACACAATTATATTGAACAAAGAAACTCTTCAATCAGTGCTAACTTATTTGCAAGTGATGCAAGATAAAGTTAGACTTATTCAAGCACAATCCCATCTATTGAACGATGAGTTGATAAATCTCAAAAATCAACAGCGAGTGAAGTGTTCTGAACTAGTTTTTGTTCAGCACAATCGTCTTTATGATGATGATGATGATGTTTTTGATCAACCGTAAGTGAAGGAGAAACTCAGGAAGATAACTCCAGATGTAGACAAAGTTTAATCTATTCATGAACCTACATTTCAAGAGTTTTCTTTTGATTTTAGTGAAGAAAACCTTTCAATGCTACAATAACATGCAGTAAATCCACTTCCATGGATTTCAAGGCAACAGGTTCAGAATACTCTTTCCAAGCCCATCATCAAACCTTGGGAAGAAATCATCTACAAAAAGAATAGAACATGACTTGGATATGAAAAGGAATTTACCTTTCATATTCCCGATTATTCCAGACCAATCAAGTTCCAAAGTGTTGGTTTTCTTCAAGAAGATTCACTTTTACCTGTTCAAGTTTAGCATCAGAATGATAAGTGCCAACATTTTAATCGAGTTGGTCACAAGGAGAATCAATGTTTTGATCTCCATCCTTGCCAACATTGTGGCAAGCATAACCATTCTTCAGACATATGTTCAACACTGAAGAAACCTGCAAGATTGAAGATTCACTATGAGTGGATTGAGCCTTGGAAGTGGTCATCAACAACCAAGCAATTAGATAAGTGTTACCGAATAATTCAATCTCGAGTAAAGACCAATATTGTATCACATATCATTTTTGTAACTCACATAAGTGGTCCCCTTATGGTGTATCTTTTGAGCATGGCCCTCATGGGATGAGATGACATGTGGTTGTTTCTGCATGCCCACTTTATGTTGTACTCAAATGGAACAAGTATGGTACTCTCTTGAGCATAGAAGGAGGGAGTAAAATGATGAAACTCTCATACACCTTAAGGGGGGGAGTTAAAAATTACAGTGATGATGGTTCATGAAACCACTAGTGGTCTCTCCTTTCAGCTGACAAAGGGAGGAATTGATGATGGAATTGAAGATGGTTGTCAGACAGAAAGTTTCGACAACAACAAACATCAAGTATGCCAGATGGGCATGAAATTTTCCAAATGGGCAACTGCGGTCTGTAGATGAGAGACTTTGGCAGAATTATGGTTCAATAATTTTAAGTTGAATCCTACATAATTTGGATGTCAATTTTTTTATTTTGAGAGCAATGATGTGGACATTTGGTTCACACAGATGGTCATTCGACCTAGAAGAGGACAAGAGGATCCTTCTGCATTGCATCTTGACATTTGATTGAGTTGTCAGGCATTTTCAAGGATGTGTCCGACTATGAGTTGATTCACTTCTCTTGGTTCACTCTCATCATATTGGAGTTTACATTAAGTGAACAAATTGTATGCATCCTGGCTCACATGATTACATAGTGAGATTTTCTAGAGATGGCATAATTTGGCAGGATTATGGTTCAATGACTTGCAATTGAATCATACACATTATTCATTGGGATGTTGTTGGACACCTAAAAGTGTCACAATTGATTAGTGGTTATCCAAAAACCATCAGATACATGGTATCAATTGGTCAGTGGTTATCCGAAACCACAAATTCAGAGATCACTTTCAGTGATACACTAATAGTAGAGTGGTGATACTACATGTTCACCAATTAGTAGAAGACATCAGATTCTTCTAGCTAAATACTTGGAAAAATGATCAAATTGTCAAGCAAACAGGAAATGTTCAAATATTGCAACTGTTCACTTCCATATCTTAGCTCTCTTCCAGTTCATTTCATATGAACCATTCAACATCCAGATTGGAAGTTTTTAAGGAAATTCTTCATTGAGGCTCAGATAATGAGTATCAGTATGAAGACTTAGAATTGATACCATTTTACACTTTATTGCTGGTATTATTGATCGAACTTGTGATTGAGGGGGGGATTGTTAGCCTATAGATTACCTTTACCAATCACTAAGTCTAAATTGTCACCTATATTTGTATTATTCATTTGGGACATTAGTAATATATCCTCAAGTGATGACTAATGATTTAGTTAAGATTGCCTAGCCTAGTCATCATGCCCAATTTTAGGATCTAGAGCAAATATCTCTATGAGGTGGCATCATCCATTGTACTATAAATATGTAACATTGGAGTGAATACATAAGAGTGTTGGCTAGTGAGCCTTTTCCGCCATGTTGTTATTGTTTATATTTTATCACTAACAATGTCATTTTCATCTTTATACTTGAGTGATTTTTCATAACAATCTAAAACTGCTTTATGCCTTTCTAACCACTCCATTCTGATAATTATATTATAAGACCATAACAGTAGAATATTCATATTTATCTTTGTGTTTTTACCACCTAAACTGAACTCACAGTCATAAATAAAATCATATACTTTTCCTTTTTTTCCTGTTGCTAGTTGTACTAGCCAAGATTTTGCATGTCTTGTTTTCTTAAGTTTATTTGAATCCACTACATGAGGAGCAATATAAATCAAAGTAGCTTCTGGATCAATCAAAATAGAAACACGGGTATTGTTAACTTTACCTTCAAATTCCACTACAGTGAAGTGGTGATCGGCTTGTCATCCATCCACGACTACATTGATCCGATGTAAACTTCTTCCCACATCTCCCACTGTAGAGGCTTCCTATAGGTTGTGAACCTTGCTCTTGGTTGCATAGGTTAATCATGGACAATTCCTCCTCAAGTGAGGTTGATGCAGACCCTCAACCCTCAGGCCGAGATCCGCACAGGATCTTTTCCAAACCACGCGAAGAGTTAATTAACCCCTTTTGCTTAAGCCCCGAAAGATTTCGCGTTTCGTGAGTTGGAGGTTCTCGACGCTATGTCAAAACTTTTTCAATTGTCGAAATGCGAAATGTCAATGAAGGTTGACTCTTCCAACGCGAAGAGCACATGCCACCTATCACCCACTAGTTTCGGTTTTTGGGACTTTGAGTGAATATCCAACAAGCGTTCCTCTTACCTTATGATTCCCCGAATTTTGAAATACCAAAATTTTGAAATGGGATCAACGTCCCATGGAATGAGAGATCGTTGGCCTTTCGGGATTTTCACCGAAGCTTGATCCCTCCTTTAACTTCCGCCTCACATATACCCCGACTGAGACTTGGGACCCACCTTTCGACATTTATCTTTTCGTGATTTTCAGGAGTTGCATTGATCATGCAACTCTACCTCTTCAGTCCCGAAACCCCGAAACCTGATTGGTGCCCAAAAAATATCATCCCTCAACTTATCAGTAATTTCTCCTTTCCATCTTTGGGATTTCACGAATCGAGAGTTTGAATCTCTCGATTCCAAAGTCACTGCCACCTCTACTTCCCGAACCTCGGAAAGATGAAATGTCGAAATCCCATACTAAAGGCACGTCGTGTTTCGTGACTTTGGGATTTTCAATGAAAAGGGTCCCGGTTCCTTGTCATCAAAATTTTCATTATGCCAAACCCCGAATTACCGAATTTTTGAAATTCCACACCTGGAAATCCCTTTCGCAATACGGGAATTTTCCTGACCAAGTATTTTTCGCTACACTCCAAACTTATGAATCCTGAATTCCCGAAATGATCTGACGGCTCAAACAGACCACAATCAATGGTCCACATTGGTTCTTGATGACAGGGTGGCATATTTCCAACTCCTAACCACCTTGTAGCTCCTCTATGTCCTATAGTCTTCGCGACTTTGCGAGTTCTCCACAGAGAATTATGAGCACCAGATGCACTCCTCAATGACTCCTGTCCAAACGACTCAGTGTTCTCCCTCCTAAACTTGAATTCTATGATACGATTTCGATCTCCATCCCCCTTTGAGCACTTCAAAGGTGTTATCCTTTCTGAGCTTTCATTTGTAAACTCAAGCTTCCCAAAAGGATCCCTGCTCACACTCCTTGTGGAACACCTTCAAATAACCTCTGGTTATTTGAGTCTCCAACCCTGTGCACTCTTTGAAACAGTGGCCCTCTCAATATTCTTTCTGGATTTATAAAATCCAAGGCTTCAATTTGGCCTGCACACACCTTGCACGTCTCTGTGCTTCACCTGCACTTAAGCTGGTATGAGAAAAATCGTATCTCTCTTGAGGTTTCTGAGATAAAAATCAGACCCTCATCAACGCACACCTTGCGGACATTCACTGCACTCCTTGCAGAAATTCTCATGGAGAGAAACAATTGAAACTCATTCTTCTCCTCTCTTAGACTTCATACATTCAACATGAAATCATACACACAATACAACATTGAAACAAATGCATAAGAGAGAAAAAAATCAACTGTAAACATACCATTCAACAAATGTAAATAGTAAGCATCATAACACCATGAAAATTGAGTCAAAGCTTCATATATTAACTCAAGTACTCATGTACATGGGTTCTTCTCTACATCTCTCTATTACATCTGTCCAGCTTATGAATTTTGAATGATCCTCCACAAGTTAAAATGATACAAGGGTGAGGGTGTCTATATCTATTTTTCCTCCTATACTTCTAAACTATCTAATCTTATAAATTAAATCTACCTACTTTCATTCATTACACATAAATGCCTCTACATTCTACAGATGAGAGAAACGCTCAAGGTCTGTTTACAATATCTAGATATAAATGTAAGTACGCTTCCCTTAGATATTACATTAATGTCCATTCATTAATCTCAAACACTTCAAAATGTGCGTTGGTGCTTTTCCAACTATCTCCCACTTTTACGTTGCTTGCTTGGCTGGATGCTTATGATGCTCCTGCATCATACTCCCTCGCTTGCAAATTTTCATGAACTCTTGTTCATGAGCTCTTGCACGGTTTGTCCATGCATATGAATTTTTTCTTCATTCACCCAACTGGCATCTTCAACTAGATTTCCCTTCCATTTGACCAAGTATTCAAAATACTCTTTTCTCCTAGTCTTTTTGCTAACCCTTTTGTCAATTATGTTTTCCATATGTGGCTCTACAACTACAGGCATTTGTTTTGTCCATTGAATTTATTTCTGTTCCTTCTTTGCTCCTTCTTCTTCAACTCTGTAAGGGTACAAATCCGCAACATTGAATATCGGTGAGATTCTGACCCCATCGGGTAATTCAATCTCATATGTGTTTGCCCCAAATTTCCTTATGAACTTGCACGGTCCAATATTTTTCATATTCATCTTATTATACGTTCCCCTTGGGAACCTTTCCTTCCTCAAATGTGAAAGAATCAGATCACCAACTTCAAATTGAAGTTCTCGCCTGTGTTGATCTACTCTCCTCTTGTATTCTTGACTTGAGCTCTACAATCGCTCCTTAACTCGGTTGTGAAGATCCTTCATTCCTTCTACAAAGTCCTCTGCACTAGCACTCCTAAAATCATTTTGTTTTGAATCTTTCAATTCATAAACTCCCATTCGATTCTTTCCATATACAATATGGAATGGACTATGCCCTGTGCTTCTATTGAGCGAATCATTATAAGCGAATTCCACTTGTGGAAGAATGTGATCCCATTGACTGTGATGTTCAGTCACTAAGCTTCTTAACAAATCTCCCAAGCTCATGTTTACAACTTCTGTCTGTCCATCCATCTCAGGATGATATGCTGAGATAAAAGACAAACTTGTCCCCAACTTTTCCCTTAAGTTCCTCCAGAAATTCCCTATGAACTTGGTATCTCGATCAGACGCAATACTATTTGGCAAACCGTGAAGTCTGACGACTTCCTTGCAAAACAGGTTTGCAATATGAGTTGCGTCACTAATTTTCTGGCATGGTATGAACTATGCCATTTTTGGAAATCTGTCGACTACCACAAAGATTGAATCATGTCCTCTCTATGTCCTTGGAAGTCCCAATACAAAATCCATGCTCACTGCATCCCATAGCCTTTCAGGTATGGGTAATGGTTGGTATAACCCTGTGTTCTACCTTTTTCCTTTCGTGTGCTGACAAATTCTGCACCTATCTACAAATTTCTTGACATTTGTCCTCATCCCTGGCCAAAAATATGAGCCATTTAACTTTGAGAATGCCTTGTCACGATCAAAATGTTCGGCCAATCCTCCACTGTGTTTTTCCTTCAACAAATTCTCCCTCATGGAGCCTTTCGAAATACATAGCTTATTTCCCTTGAACAATAATCCATCTTGGATCATGTATTCAATTCATTGGCTTTTTTCCCTGAGAATTGGATTCTCAGATGCTTCATATGCCTCTTTAAAATTTGGGTCATCACTGTACATTTCTTTGAGGTTATCAAAACCCAAAGTCTTGACTCTGAATTCCTGCATAAGAAAACATTTCTTGCTCAAAGCATCAACAACTTTGTTAGTAGTTCCAAAAATATGCTTAATCACAAAAGTAAAATTTTGCATGTATTAAACCCATTTAGCATGTCTTTGGTTCAACTTTTCCTGTCGAGTCATGAATTTTAAAGTGTGATTATCTCTATACAAAACAAACTCCTTGGGAACCAAATAATGTCTCCATTTCTTCAGCGCTTGTATGACTGCATAGAATTCCTTGTCATACGTGGAGTACTTAATCTTTGCTTCATTCCATTTTTCACTGAAATATGCGACCAACCTATCGTCTTGGCTCAAGACCACTCCAATTGAAAATCCACTAGCATCACAACTGACCTGGAATGTCTTGCTAAAATCTGGAAAAACCAGAATTGGTTGCTCAATGATCTTCTTCTTCAGCAGGTTGAAACTCTTCTCTACTTCCTTCCTCCAGTGAAAAGATTTACGTATTTTCTTCACCATTCCATCATCGGTGCACTAATTCAACTGAAATTTTGGAAGAATTTCCTGTAGAATCTATCCAAACCATGGAAGCTTCGAACTTCAAACACACTTTCGGCGATGGCCAATTCTTAATCGCCTTTATCTTTTCCGGATCCATTTTTAATTCATTTGCAGAGATAAAAAAACCAAATAAATGAGTTTTGTCCTCATAAATGACAATTTCTTCATATTAATCAACAATTTCTCTTGCTATAATCTTCTTATTACTACAACTAAATTCTTTAAGTGTTCTACTTCTGTCTTGCTGAAAATTAATATATCATCAAGATATACAATAACAAATTTCCCTATGAAATCCTTCAGGACTTCGTTCATCAACCTCATGAAAGTACTAGGCGCATTCGTTAATCCAAATGGCATGAAAATCCATTCATATAGCCCGTCATTCATCTTGAATGTTGTCTTCCATTCATCACCTTCTCTCATTCGAATTTGATGATACCCGCTTTTCAAATCAATCTTTGAAAAAAACTTTACTCCACTCAAGAAATCCATCAAGTCATCCATCCTTGGCAATGGAAATCTGTATCTGATGGTAATCTTATTGATTTCCCTTGAGTCTGTACACATTCTCTAGCCTCTATCTTTCTTTGGGCTGAGCACTGTCAGAACAACGCATGGACACAAGATTTCTCGAATCAATCCCTTGTCTATTAAGTACTGGACCTGTCTCTTAACTTCTTCATTTTCCTGCGGCGTCAACCTGTACTTAGCTTTGTTCATAAAAATGGCTTCAGGTATAAGATCAATATGATGGCTTATACTCCTGATAAGTGGCAACAAACATGGTAGTTCGTCCACTACTATATCAACAAACTCTCCCAGTAACTCATGGATTTCTTCTGGTAAATCATCTATTCTTGTACTGGTCAAAAAAAAATTGGGCTTCCTAACCACAATAAATTATGTGTCTTCCTTCTTCTTAACCTCATCAAGAAGTCCCTTCCCACTCATGAGAAGTACAGTGTTGCTCATTTCTGTTTTCACCTCTTTATCCTTAATTGGCAGCAACATGCGAGTCCTACAATTTTTCTCCAGGGTGTACATGTTCTTTCTCCCATCATGAACCACGTTTCTGTCATATTTCCATGGTCTACCCAAAAATAGATGAAAAACATCCATGGGAATGACATCACATAATATTTCATCTTTATATCCTCCTATTTTAAATTCAACCAAACATTGTTTAGTGACATTTACCTGATGTCCCTTTTGTAGCCACAAAACTCTGTATGGGCTTGGATGTACAACAATCTCGATCTCTTGCTTTTCTACCATCTCTGTATATACGAGATTGTCAGTGCTACCACTGTCCACTATGACCTTGCATACCCTATCTTTGGTTTTGCAAGTAGTCTGAAACAAACTGTTTCTTTGGGCTGGGTTCTCTGCCTCCTTCTTCGGCTTCAAGAGAACTTTCCTCATCATTAAGGATCTTCCGCCCTCAACATCTTCTGCACAACATTCTGTCCTTGAGCTTCGACAATGTGAGTTTCACCACCATATTTCTTCTTATCTGGACACTCATAGGATTTATGTCCGATTTTTCCACAGATGAAGCATTTCACTTCACCTCCTCTACCTCTTCCTCTTCCTCTTTCTCGAGGAAAAGTATTCCTATCAGCATACTTCCTTCCTTGTGAGCTTCCTCCTCTCTTAGGTTCAAATTTAGGTTACTTTCCCTCTTCTTTAGGTTTCTGAGTTGTGTCTTGGGCAATTGTTTTGCCTCTACTTTGATTTCTACCTCGACCTCTTTGAATTTTCTTCCAGCTCAACTTCTCTTTAGCTTTCAGAGCTATCTTATAAGCATCTTCCACATTTTAAATGGTCACCATGTTCATCTCATCTTGAATGTCATATCGCAGACCATTCATGTACCTGGCAACTTTTTCATCATCGCTTTCCCGATGAACTTCTCTGATGTTTATCTTGTATAATTCTTCAGTGTATTCTTTCATTGACATCAGCTTCTATCTCAAATTCTGCATCCTCTGAAACAGAGTGATTTGATAATCCCTGGGTATAAATTTGGCTTTCATCTTTGCAACCATTCTATCCCAGCTTTTGATTTTTTGCTTGCCCTTGCAGCGTCTATCATCCTGAAGTTTGTCGCACCACAGTGTTGCATGCCCTTTAAGTCTAGTAATGACATGTTTGAATTTCTTGTCTTCCTCGACATCCTCGAAATCGAAGTATTTGTCTAGAGCTGTAGTCTAGTCTAGAATTTCTTCAACATCTAAGTTTCCCTCATATAAGGGAATCTCCATTTTTGCTTTGGCACCTATCCTTGCAACAACCCTGAATAGGCGTTCGTCTGTAGCATCTTCGACTGCAACTTCTTCTCCTTCGTTTCCAGCTTCATTTTCACTTTCAGCCTCACTGATATCCCCAGCGTCGACTATGCACCTCTATGTTGTCTTGATAGCATCAAGTATGGCATGTAACTCACGCATTTCTCTTTCCACTACTGGATCAGGCATTGGCCTATCTCTTCTTATCGGCGGCATGGCTGAAACTTTTTCCTCTTTTCTCTCTGCTACAGAAAGCAAATAAGTTTTAATATGCTCTCATACCACTTTGACGCAGACCCCTGACCCTCGGGCCAAGATCCGCACATGATCTTTTCCAAACCACGTGAAGAGTTAATTAAGCCCTTTTGTTTAAGCCCCAAAAGATTTCGGCTTTCGCGATTTTGAGGTTCTCAATGCTATGTCACAACTTTTTCAATCGCCGAAATGAGAAATGTCAACGAAGGTTAAATATTCCAATGCAAAGAGCACATGCCACCTATCACCCACTAGTTTCAGTTTTCGGGACTTTGAGTGAACAACCAACATGCGTTCCTCTTACCTTATGATTCCCCGAATTCCGAAACAATGAAATGCCGAAATGGGCTCAACATCCCATGGAATGCAAGATCGATGGCCTTTCAAGATTTTCACTGAAGCCTGATCCCTCCTTTAACTTTCACCGCACATATCCCCCGACTAATTAGGACCCACCTATCGACGTTTCTCTTTTCGCTATTTTCGGGAGTTGGGCTGATCATGCAACTCTACTTCTTGAGTCCCGAAACCCTGAAACCCGATTGGTGCCCAACAACTATTGTCCCTCAACTTCTCGGGAATTTGTCCTTTGCCTCTTCGGGATTTTGCGAACCAGGATTTTGAAACTCTCGATTCGAAAGTCACTACCTCCTATACTTCCAGAACCCCAGAAAGTCGAAATGCCAAAATCCCATACTAAAGGAACGTCGCATTTTGTGACTTCAGGATTTTCAATGCAAAGGGTCTCGGTTCCTTGTCATTAGAATTTCCAGTATGCCGAACCCCAAATTACCGAATTTCTGAAATTCCACAACTGGAAATCCCTTTCACGATCCGGGAATTTGCGTGACCAAGGATTTTTCCCTGCACTCGAAACTTATGAATCTTGAATTCCCGAAATGATTTGACGGCTCAGACAGACCATGATCAACAATCCACGTTGGTTCTTGATGACAGGGTGGAGGATTCGTCCAACTCCTAACCACCTTGCAACTCCTATGGATCCTACGGTCCTCGTGACTTTGTGAGTTCTCCATGGAGAATTCTGACCACCAGATGCACTCCTCAATGACTCCTGTCCAAACGACTCGGTGTTCTCCCTCCTGAACTTGACTTCTATGAGACAATTTCGATCTCTGTCTCCCTTTGAGGACTTCAAAGGTGTTATCCTTCCTGATCTTTCACTTGTAAACTCAATCTTCCTAAAATGATCCCTACTCACACTCCTTGCGGAAAACCTTCAAATAACGTCTGGTTATTTGAGTCTCCGACCCTATGCACTCTTTGCAATAGTGGTCCTTTTAATCTTCTTTCTGCATTTATAAAATCCATGGCTTCAATTTGGCCTACGCACACCTTGCACGGCTCTATGCTTCACCTACACTTCAGTAGGTATGAGAACAACGGTATCTCTCCTAAGATTTCTGAGACAAAACGCAGACCCTTGTCAATGCACACCTAGCGGACATTCACTGCACTCCTTGCAAGAATTCTCAAGGAGAGAAACAATTGAAACTCATTCTTGTCCTCTCTCAGACTTCATACATTCAACATGAAATCATACACACAATACAACATTGAAACAAATGCATAACAGAGAAACAAATCAACTGTAAACATACCATTCAACAAATGTAAACAGTGAGCATCATAACACCATGAAAATTGAGTCAAAGCGTCATATATTAACTCAAGTGCTCCTGTACATGGGTTCTTCTCTACAACTCTCTATTACAACTCTCCAGATTATGAATTATGAATGATCCTCCACAAGTTACAATGATACAAGGGTGAGGGTGTCTATATCCGTTTTACCTCCTATACTTCTAAACTATATAATCTATTAAATTAAATCTAACTACTTGCATTCATTATGCATAAATGCCTCTACATTCTATAGATGAGAGCAATACTCAAGATCTGTTTACAATATCTAGATATAAATGTAAGTACACTTCCCTTATCTATTACATTAATGTCAATTCATTAATCTCAAACAATTCAAAATGTGCACTGGTGCTTTTCCAACTGTCTCTCGCTTTTACGTTGCTTGCTTGGCTGGCTACTTACGATGCTCTTGCATCAAAGGTTATACACATTCCCATTATTTCAGTGGTTCTCTAGGATTGTCCCCAAACATCTTTTTTCCCAGATTGACTGGTTTACCACCTCCTTGGGTGTTCTGAAAATCTTTCCTTGGAAAACTCTTTGTTGCATTCCAGAAAGGGGTTGGTTGATATCCCTTCTTCTGTTGGTTCATTTGGTCTTGTTTCTTGTCTTTCCAAGATTTTGGAATTTTCGAGCGTTGTTTGTATTGGTCATAACACATTTAGGCCTTCCTGATAAATTCACTTAAGGATTTGGGGTTGTCGAATTCGATTATGTCCTTATAGGACTGTGGTAAAGAACTTAGGAATCGCTAGAATTTTACTTTTTCCTCCCATATGTAAGGAAAAAACCTTAATAATTCCAAGATTCTTTTTATCAGGTCATCCATAACCATTTGACCGAGTCGTAGTTCATAAAACTCTTTTGTTTTCCTTTCATAGTAACTTTCAGAGAAATATTGTTTCTTAAAGTATTTCTTAAAATCCGACCACTCCATCTATTTTTCCTTTAGGCCCTTGGCCAAGTTCAGGTCGTGCCACCATATGCTAGCTTTTCCTTTCAAATTATAGATGGCCATTCTGACCTTCATTTTACTAGAATAGTTTTAGATCTAGAAATACTTTTTTATGTGTAATAACCATGCTCCAACCTCCTCTCCCGTCCTGGATTACCCGTCAAAGGTTGACGGTTTGATTTTCTTAAACTCTCCCTCAAGATGGTCCACCTACTTCCTTTTTCTTCCTGTGGTTGTTTTATCTTCAGCTGATGGTGTACCTTCGGAAGACCTGACCCCCTTTTCTCCTTCTAGACCTGAATTTTTGGTGGCCCTTTTGCTGACCTCTTTTTCCTCATTATTGTCCTTTAGGCTCTTCTTTGTTACTATGCTACGCAACAGTACTTCATTTATTTCCTGCTATTCTTGTTGTGCCTTTTTTAGTTTCTCATTGTCTGCTATGAAAACTTGCAGTTCCACAATGAGATTTCTTATAGTTTCCAGAACCTTGGTAGGTGAAATTTCGTCACTGTTCTTCCTCTATTCTTTAGGAGGTGTTTTCTCAGGATTCTCTTCGACTCTGATCTCAGCTTCATTCTGTGCTGCCATGATCACAACAAAAATAATTTTTTTTTTGTTTGTAACAGTAATTGTTTTGTTAGTTTTTCATAAAACATAAAATATGTGCTAAGAAAATAATTTTGGCCATGTTTAAGGTCCAAGTGTTGTAATTTTTTCTTTGATACCATATTTATTGTTCCCCAAATTTACCAATTTAAAAAAAAAAATAGGGGTTCTTAGAGTTCATTATTTGTCATTCCAACCTTTCACGCGTTCATTAACTATACTACATAACTTACAGATATTATTCCTAGTCACATGTGAAAGTTACTTATAAGAATTTATCTATGGCTAACTCAATCTTATTCATAACAATAGGGTGAATTAGTAACCTACTAACTAACAATTATTTCACTTGGGACTTAAAGCTACTTGTATAAAACAATCATATATATAAATATACATATACCTTGATAATTCCCTTCTATTTTCATAACACAACTATATGTATATATGCATCTTAGATTTTCTATTTCATTTGCATAGAATGATTATATGAATATGTGTATTCCTTAGAACTCCCATTCTTCTTGAATTAACTCATACGACCTACCATGAGCTTAGTTTTTAATTTGTAAAAAAAATGATCATTGGGTAGTGTAG